>APFE031043197.1:0-20525 GCA_000404065.3 Pinus taeda
AGAGATTTGATCCCTCTCAGTGCTTGGTAGATTTGGAGTTAATATGTATCTAGGATGGTTTAATGCCTCCTTTGTTTCCATAATTACAAGGGTAAGATGTGGGTGTTCTATAGTGTGAACAATTGATCTTGTATGAGGATTAATAATCACTTCCCATAATTCTCAATAAAACTCTAAGTGTAAGTGCATAGTTAGAGTAAATATGTATTAATACATTACCCAAATATCTACTTAGATACCAAGGGTTAGTATAATTAGTGGAGGTATGATAAATCTGGTAAACATTTGGTTATTAAAAGGAGAGAGTGAAAGTTTGTAGTGTTTAATTTTCTTACAATTTGGGAAGTAATTTGATGTTTGAAGTGGAGAAATTAATTACATAAGGCTCTTGCCTATTCAAGCACAAAAAAATGCATAAATAATGGTAGGAAATAACTCCTCATATGCATGCTTAATTACATGTGAAAAATAACAACATAACTCTTGGTAAGTATACTTAATTAACTCTTGGTAATTATGTTCATAAATTTATAGCCAACAATAACTCTTTATAATTATTTATATTTACATGAATATAAACAATGTTGTTAGTGAATAAGGTCACATAAATATAGGTAATTATTTTTATTTACATGTATATAAAAAAATGTTCTTTTTAAGCAAAGTTCACATAAATTTTAGGGCTTGTAAATATTCATAAGAAGTTTTGCTTATTTAATGAAATATACATTTTGAAATAATCCATTCAATTAATGAGTTATATGTATGAGAATATTTATATATTTAGAGATTTTGGGTACACAATGAATTCTAGGTAAGAATTTTATCCAAATTGTAATCATTTGGACTTCAATGGAGAGAATACTCTTCTTAAATTTGATTAATCCCCTCATAGACCACAAGATTTTTGGAATATACTAACTATCAACCATGAGTGGTTGAATTAAATGTTTCATGCATTTATTTTTTCAATTTCAACCATAGACACTTTGGAAATTTGCACTTTCTAGTGACACGTGGGAAATGCTTGGATATTCATAGACTCATCGACCACAAACTTTATGGAATTACTAACTATCAATGATTGGTAGTTGATTTAAATTTTCATGCATTTACTTTTCCAATTTTGTGGATCATCATCCGTCATATTTTTAGAATGTATTGATTATCAACAATGCAATTGGCTTGCAACAACCACAAGCTTTTCGAATGTACTAAATATAAAAAACGAGTGGTTGAATTAAATGTTTCATGCACTTATTTTTTCAATTTTAACGATAGACACCTTGGAAATTTTCGCTTTCTAGTGACACATGGAAAATATGTAGAAATTCACTGACCACAAACTTTTTCGAAATTACTAAGTATCAATTATTGGTAGTTGAGTTAAAAGTTTCATGTATTTATTTTTCCACTTTCATGGATCATAGGCAGCTTTTTGAAATACACTGACTAAAAAGGATGTAGTTGTCCTCCAATTGACCTAAATGTAACAATAATGCACTTGTTCTACAATTGACCTAAATGTTTCATGCACTTGTTTGAAATATATTGACTAAAAACGATGCAGTTGTCCTACAATTGACCTAAATGTAACAACAATATACTTGTTCTACAATTGACCTAAATGTTTCACGCACTTGTTTTTTCAATTTCAACCATCGACGTCTTAAAAATTTACATTTTTTATTGACACATGAGAAATTCTTCTAAATTCAGCCACCACAATTCTTTTGGAATTTATTATTATCAATAATTGGCAGTCAATTTAAAGATTTCATGCATTTACATTTCCAATCTTCTGATGGACCATTGATGGTTGACTCAAAAGTTCCATGATTGAGTAACTTATAAATTTAAGTGATGCACTTACATTCCCAATTTCGCCAAACATATGTGGTTTACTAAAAGATTTCATGAATTGGGAAAATTGTGAATTTCACCAATGCACTTACTTTACCATCCACTATCCACTATAAGTGATTGATCCAAAGGGTTCATAATTGGTTAACTTATGAATTTCAACAATGCACTTTATTTCTCTATTTCTGTGGTTGAGTCAAAGGTTTCATGATTTGGTAAATTTTTGGAATTTACTGATTATCAATAATTGGTTGTCAATTTAAAGGTTTCATACATTTACATTTTCAATGTGGTTGAGTCAAAAGTTTCATGATTTAGTAAATTTTTGGAATTCTGATTATCAATAATTGGTAGTCAATTTAAAAGTTTCATACATTTACATTTCCAATTTCCTAATAAGCCATTAATGGCTGACTCAAAAGTTTTATGATTAAATAACTTATAAATTTAAGTGATGCACTTACATTCCCAATTTCGCCAAACATATGTGATTTACTAGAAAAACATAAATTGGAAAAATTGTAAATTTCACTACTGTACTTACTTTACCATCCACTATCCACGATAAGTGGTTAAACCAAAGGGTTCATAATTGGGTAACTTATGAATTTCAACCATGCCCTTTATTTCTCCATTTTTGTGGTTAACTCAAAGGTTTCATGATTAGGTAACTTATGAATTTTATCAACAACATATGAGAACAACTCACTATCCACTCCAAGGATAAGGGTTTTCGAATGTCAACCTTTTTTACTTTTGTTGAGCATCAAGGCATCCACTCCAAGGATGAGCGTTTTCGAATGTCAACCTTTTTTACTTCTGTTGAGCGTCAACGCTTTATTTATGCACATCGAATTTAATTATTATAATAATGGGAAAACATACCTTTGAAATAATAAATTAAGGTTTTATTTAAAACAATGTTCATATGAATACATGTAAGGATTTTTGGGCCAATGGATGATATGGTATGGTTAGGTGGCTTTGGTGTTGATATGAGAACACTTTTGGTTGCAATTTTAATGATCCAAACTTAAATTTTAGTAAATCTTATATTGTCATAAAGTTTTTAATGAGTAGAAAGTGAGGGAAATCTCATAAAATAGTTTTGAGTTGAATAAGAAAAATAAAAATTTGGTATCCCATATTCTTAATCAAGCACTAAGGGATTAGGTAGTGTTATAAGATTCCAGTCCAAATTCAAATTCAACTCAAGTAATATGGATTAGAGAAGGTTACATGTATAGCTTGAATGGTGAACTTATTCAAGCTTTGGTTCATAATAGTGATAACTGGTGCAAATTGTGGAATAATAGGATGGAGCACCTACATCACATGGTGTTTCATATTATGAGAGAGCGTCACAAGTCTTCCAAAGTTTAGTATTGAGTGGCATGGTGTATGTAGAAGATGCATGCTTGGAAAATAAAATATGGAAAAATTGTTTTTGCAAGCAATGAGCATAGGTGTAAGGAGATACAAGACCTAGAACATTAAGATGTTTATTGATAGATCATAGTAGCATTAATAACATGAAGCATGCATTATGTCTCCTTTCTTGATAATTTCTCTTGCAAAACTTGGATTTACTTCTTCAAGACCAAGGATAAGCTATCTAATAGGTTTTAGCAATTCAAAGCTCTAATTCAAAACCAGACAAGGAAGAAGAGCATAGCCTTGAGATCGGATAGTAGGGGAGAGTATTCCTCCAAGGAGTTTGAGGCCTTTTGCAAGGACACATGAATCAAGAGGAAGTTGACAATTCCATACAACCCACAACAAAATGGTGTTGCATAGCAAAAGAATCAAGCAATAAGGGTTGATAAGGCCATGATGCATAGCCAAGACTTGCAAATGTTTCTTTGAGCAGATGCATGTTCCACAACTATCTTAATCGAGATTCGATGTCCTCATAGGATCTTGGAGGACAATAAACCAAGGGAGGCATTCACTGTTGTGAAGGTAGAGGTGATTCATTTCCACATGTTTTGTTCTCCCATTTATAACTATGTATTGATAGAGACGAGGAACAAGTTGGATTACTTCAGCATGAGGGGTTTATTTTTGGGTTACAATGAGACTTCAAAGACTTACAAGGTTTACATTCCTAAGTAGGAGCACAATAATGAGATAGAATGTAAATTTTGAGAAAGATTTTAGCACCCAGGAGGTCATATGAGCCTATTCCAATCATAGAGGATGAGTAACAAGCTTCAAAGGTTATGTGAGGATCACCAATGATTTCCAACGACATAAAATTTTTACGTGAAGAGGGTGAGATAAGAGCTCCTTCTATTTTCTTCAAGAGACCTTGATGGTTCATTTAGACATTAAGAGATGTTAAAGAGCATGTTGAAACTCCTGTAGGAGCACTTTCAAATAAAATAAACTTTTGAAGAAGTTTCCATACTATGTGGCATTGATGAGCAACATTGTAGATTCTAAGCCCTCAAGTTCGAAAGAGTGAACAAACTAGCAAGGCTGATGAGATGCCATAGTGGAGTGTACACTTCTATCATGAATAAAGATATTTGGGATATAGTGCCAAGACTGGAGGGGAAGTTAATTATGAGTTCAAGGTGGATTTACAAGATTAAGCATCATACAAATGGCATCATTGAGAAGTTTAAAGTGAGCTTTGTAGTAAGAGGGTTCTCCAAGAGAGAGAGAGTGGGCTATAGACAAATATTTGGTCCAATCACCATGTACACTTCTATTAATGCTATTATGTCATTGGTTTAGTTTATGGGATGGAAAACACAAAAAATGGATGTGAAGACAACTTTCATTAATGGGATCATTGAGGAAGAAGTACAAAGAGTAACTTCATAGCTTTGGTAAATGGGAAGGAGTCACATGTGTACAGGCTTATGAAAGCCTTGTATGGACACAAGCGGAAATATAAATGTGGTATTCCAAGATTGATGGATATCTACATAGTATGGATTCGCCAAAAGCAAACTATGTTTTAACTTATATTATATATTTGTTGATATGAATCTACTTTATTTGGTGTTCTATGTAGATAACTTGTTTTTGATAGATGGAGAGAAGCTCATTGCAGGGTGCAAAACAATCATGGTAGTTGTACTCAAGATGAAGTATGTTGACAAGATGCATTACTTCATAGGTTTGGAGGTTAGCAAAGACCATTAGAGATTTTAGTTTGGAAAAGTAAGTATGTAGTTTAAATCAAAAAGAGATTTTGAATGGAGCATTGTAAACCTATGGCCACAACCATGACCACCAATTTGAAGAAGATGAGAGTGTCATATTCAAAATTAGTGGATCCCAAGATGTACAGGGAACTAAGAGGTACCTTGATGTATTTTTTCAACTCTAGGTTAGATATGTGTTTCGTAGTGAAGACCTTGAGTCAATTTATGGTGGAGCCAAGGAAACAACATTAGGTAGTAGTAAAACATGTGCTTAAGTATTTGAGGGGAATGGTGGAATATTGTTTAAGATATCTTACAGATGGGGAAGTGAAGTTGCGAGATTATTTAAATTCAAATTGTAGCTAGGTAGTGCAACAAACGAAAGAACACCTTAGGGTGTTGATTTATCTTGGGATCATCAATAATATTTTAGTTCAAGAGGAAGTACACTTTCATGGAACTTAGGTCAATAGAGGCATACTAAATGGTAGTTAGTACTGCCAATTGTGAGGTCATCTCACTTCACAAGTTACTTGTAGGATTTTTTAGTTAGAAGTTGGAGTCTACAATCATTTATTGTGATAATCAAAGTCATATCAAACTCTCTGAGAATTCAATGTGTCATGATAGGTTCGAGCATTTATAGAAGGTTCAGAAGGGAGAAATGGAGCTCTAACATATCTCCCACAAATTAACATATCATTGATATTCTGACCAAGACCTTGGTAAAAGGGAAGTTTGAGGCATTTAGAGACAAACTCAAAATCGTGCAGAATTCCTTCATCACCGAGAGTAAGTGTTGAGAATTACAACTCAAATATGAAGGCCTGAAGCTAATAATCAATTGTATGAAGCTAACAAAAATTTTATTTTACCTTTCAATGGGTCATGGACTTTCCAAACAATTCGCCACCACCAAAGAGGGGAACCATTAAAATCATCTTCCATGTGTGCTAAATATCCCAACTTCACAAAGAAAATACATGTACTAGTATTCTTTCACCAAGGGAGAATGTCTTCATCCTCCTTTGATAAACTCGTCATTGAATTAGCCAAAATATTGATATATGTTTTCTATTCAAATTCCTTTGCCTTGTTTAGTTAGATCTATTCCACAAAGCACCAACCTTAACTTACCCTTGGAAAATCACAATACACAAGCATCAACTAAGGAAAATACTTCTTTCATGTTCGATGATCTTATGTGATTTTCAAAAAGTTTGTAACCATCACCAGCCTCGACCCAAGGATCATATCCAATCATGATAGTACTTCATTTCCCCACCCTCCATACTACCCAATTACCAATCAATGGAAAAGTTGAAGAAAGGGCTTTCCAAATAATCAAGGGGTTTCAAGCATTTTTTGTTGAGTCTCTAATCCAATCTATGACCGACTTCCCAACAAAATATTTATCTCTCATCATGATTCCACTTAAGGATCTGGAATTTATCAGGTGCCAAAGACTCTTAGCCACAAGTGATTTGCTGAAAAGGTTCATGAAGCTTTAACCCCAAATCACCCATATGTTTTGACTTGGCCAAAGTCTCCCATTTCACCAGCGCAGTTCCTTCTAAGGCCCAACATCCAAACCAAAGTAATTTGAAGCTTATTTTCCTTATTTTTTATAAGATTTCTTTTGTGGCTTTCACAATAGAATTCTAAAAGATCGATACACTCTCAATGACCAATTTCATGATACTAGTTTTCCTCATCGAGAAAGAAACCAACTGAACCATAATGATATCCTGGCTTCTATCTTCTTGACCAACCAAACCAATTTGACAAATTATATATATATAGCATAACTCTGAATCTATCAAGCATTGAGAGGGATCAAATCACTCGAGGGGCAAACTTCTTTTAAAGTGAAAAGAGATTTGATCCCTCTCTGTGCTTAGTAGATTTGTAGTTAAGATGGATCTAGGATGGTTTAATACCTCCTTTGTTTCCATAATTACATGGGTAATATCTCGGTGTACTATAGTGTAAACCATTGATCTTGTGTGAGAATTAAGAATCACTTTCCATAATTCTCAATAAAACTCTGAGTGTAAGTACATAGTTAGAGTAAATATATATTAATACATGACCCAAATATCTACTTAGATACCAAGGGTTAGTATAATTACTGTAGGTATGGTAACTTTGGTAAAATTTTGGTTATTAAAAGGAGAGAGTGGAAGTTTGTAGTGTTTAATTTTCTCATCTTGACACTTTGGGAAAGAAATTAATTACATAAGACTCTTGCCTATTCATGGGCAAACAAATGCGTAAATAATGGTATGCTTAATTACATATGAAAAATAACAACAGTAACTCTTGGTAATTATCTTCATAAATTTATAGCCAACAATAACTCTTGGTAAAAAAAATTATTTACATGAATATAAATAATTTAGTTAGTAAACAAAGGTAACATAAATCTAGGTAATTATTTTTATTTACATGTATATAAAAAAATGTTTTTTTAAGCAAAGTTCGCATAAATTTTAGAATTAGTAAATATTCATAAGAAGTTTTGCTTGCTTAAATATACATTTTGCAATAATCCATTCTATTAATGAGTTATATGTATGGGAATATTGGTATATTTAGAGATTTTCCATACAAAAAGAAGAATGGAATTCTAGGTAAAAATTTTATCCAAATTTTAGAATTAGTAAATATTCATAAGAAGAAAGTTTTGCTTACTTAATGAAATATACATTTTGCAATAATACATTCTATTAATGAGTTATATGTATGGGAATATTCATATATTTAGAGATTTTCCATACACAAAGAAGAATGGAATTCTAGGTAAGAATTTTATCCAAATTGTAATCATTTGGAGTGTGATGGAGAGAATACTCTTCTTAAATTTGATTAATTTCCTCATAGACCACAAGATTTTTGGAATATATTAACTATCAACAATTGGTGGTTGAATCAAATGTTTCAAGCACAGACACTTTGGAATTTTGCACTTTCTAATGACACGTGGGAAATGCTGGGATATTTCAACGAAAAACTTTATAGAATTTACTAACTATCAATGATTGGTAGTTGGGATAAAGGTTTCAGAATTTACTAACTATCAATGATTGGTAGTTTGGTTAAAGGTTTCATGTATTTACTTTTCCAATTTCGCTAAGCATCCTATCAATGGTTGGTAGTTGGGTTAAAAGTTTCATGCATTTACTTTTCCAAATTTTCTAATCATCAGTCATCTCTTAACAATGGGTGGTTGACTTAAATGTTTCATGCACTTATTTTTGCACTTGTCTATAATGCGACTTTTTGGAACCCTTTTCTGTGGGTTTTTCCGGTCAAAATCCGACAACAATTTATTGGAATCGCAAGTTTGATAGCTAGTTTATGCACAATCAAAGCGTCCCAGGGGTTTTTCAGGGCGTTGAACCCAAATATGCAGTTAAAAAATCATTTTAACTGCAACAAATCAAGATTTAACCTCAATTTCTTCCGCCAGATTCCGTCAACAGAATCTCCAAAAAGTCGCATTATAGACAACTCCCTTATTTTTTCATTTTCAATTTCAACCATAGACACTTTGGAATTTTGCACTTTCTAGTGACACGTGGGAAATGCTTAAATATTCATGGACAACAAACTTTATAGAATTTACTGACTATCAATGATTGGCAGTTGAGTTAAAGGTTTCATGCATTTACTTTTCCAATTTAGGGGATCATCAGGGATTGGTAGTTGATTTAAAGGTTTCATGCATTTACTTTTCCAATTTAGGGGATCATCTGTGATTGGTAGTTGAGTTAAACGTTTCATGCATTTACTTTTCCAATTTAGGGGATCATCTGCCATCTTTCTGGAATGTATTGACTATCAACAAACTAACTTACAACAAACATAAGCTTTTCGAATGTACTGACTATAAAAAAAAGAGTGGTTGAATTAAATGTGTCATGCACTTATTTTTTCAATTTCAACAATAGACACCTAGAAAATTTGCATCATCCATCATCTTTTTGGAATGTATTGACTATCAACAAACTAACTTGCAACAACCACAAGCTTTTCGAATGTACTGACTTTAAAAAAAAGAGTGGTTGAATTAAATGTTTCATGCACTTAAATTTGCATCATCCATCATCTTTTTGGAATGTATTGACTATCAACAAACTAACTTGCAACAACCACAAGCTTTTTGAATGTACTGACTTTAAAAAAAAGAGTGGTTGAATTAAATGTTTCATGCGCTTATTTTTTCAATTTCAACAATAGGCACATGGAAAATTTGCATTTTCTAGTGACATGTGGGAAATGCATGGAAATTAAGGGACAACAACCTTTTTGGAAATTGCTAACTATCCATTATTGGTAATTGAGTTAAAGGTTTTGTGCATTTACTTTTCCAATTTCATGGATCATAGGCGGCTTTTTGAAAGGTACTGACTAACAACAATATAGTTGACTTAGTTGACTTGTACAGTTGACTTGCAATTGACCTAAATGTTCATGTACTTATTTTTTCAATTCCAACAATTCACTGACCTAGATGTTTCATGCACTTGTTTTTTCAATTTCAACAATTTATTGACACGTGAAAAATTCTTTTAAATTCAAGAAATTCTTTTAAATTCCTTGACCACAAACTTTTTAGAATTTACTCGCTATCAATAATTGGCAATCAATTTAAAAGTTTGATACATCTACATTTCCAATTTTCTAATCAGCCATTAATGATTGACTCAAAAGTTTCATGATTAAGTAGCTTATGAATTTCGCCAAACATATGTAGTTTACTAAAATATTTCATAAATTAAAAAGAAATTAATTACATAAAACTCTTGCCCATTCATAGCAAATAAATGCATAAATAATTGTGAATTTCACCAATGCACTTACTTTACCTCCACTATCCACCCTAAGTATTCATGGCAAATAAATGCATAAATAATTGTGAATTTCACCAATGCACTTACTTTACCTCCACTATCCACTCTAAGTGGTTGAACCAAAGGGTTCATAATTGGGTAACTTGTGAATTTCAACAAAGCACTTTATTTCTCCATTTCTGAAATTGACTAAAAGGTTTCAAGAATGGGTAACTTATGAATTGTATCAACAACATACGGGAACAACTCACTATCCACTCCAAAGATAAGGGTTTTCGAATGTGAACTTTATTTCTCCATTTCTGAAATTGACTCAAAGGTTTCCAGATGGGGTAACTTATGAATTTTATCAACAACATATGGGAACAACTCACTCTCCACTCCCAGGGTAAGGGTTTTCGAAGGTCAACCTTTTTACTTGGTAACTTAAATTATTTATGTACATGGAATTTAATTATGATAATAATGGTGAAATATACACTCTTGAAATAATAAATTTAATTATTATATTAACGGTGAAATATACACTTTTGAAATAATAAATTAAGGTTTTATATAAAATAGTGTTTATATGAATACGGGTAAGGTAATTAATCTTGGAGTGTAGTCTAACTTATTATCATACTCTAATCTTGTTTGCGCAAAGAATAACATAAATTATGGCCACCGATTTGAAGAAGATTAGAGTGTGATATTCAAAGTTGGTGGATACCAAGATGTACAGGCTGGGAGGTACCTTGATGTATTTGGTCAACTCTAGGTTAGATATATGTTTTGCAGTGAAGACTTTGAGTCAATTTATGGTGGAGCCAAGGAAACAACATTAGGTAGTAGTAAAACATGTGCTTAAGTATTTAAGAGGCATGGTGGAATATGGTCTAAGATATCTTGCAGACGGGATGTGAAGTTGCAAGGTTATTCAAATTTAAATTGCAACCAAGTAGTGCAACAAATAGAAGAACACCTTAGGGTGTTCCTTTAGCTTGGGATCATCAATATTGTTTTGGTTCAATAAGAAGTAGACTTTCGTGGAACTTAGGTCAGTAGAGGCATACTAGATGGTACTACCAATTCTGAGGTCATCTGGCTTCACAAGTTACTTGTATGATTGTTTAGTTAGGAGTTGGAGTCTACAATCATTTATTGTGATAATCAAAGTCATATACATGTATGATTGTTTAGTTAGGAGTTGGAGTCTACAATCATTTATTGTGATAATCAAAGTCATATCAAACTCTCTGAGAATCTAGTGTGTCATGATAGCTTCAAGCATTTATAGAAGGTTCAGAAGGGGAAAGTGGAGCTCTAAAATATTCCCATAGATTAACATGTCATTAATATTCTGACCAAGACCTTGGTAAAAGGGAAGTTTGAGGCATTTAGAGACGAACTCAAACTCGTGTAGATTTCCTTCATCACCGAGAGTAAGTGTTGAGAATTATAACTCAAACATGAAAGTCTCCACAGTTTCAGTGTGAACATGTGAAAATAATTTTGAGATGTTTTCAAAAAGTAATTTTATCTTGTAATTCACTTTACTTATAAAAGATAAAAGTCTTATATTTGGCATTTAAGTCCAAAATTGTATCTCATGCATAACTTAGACTAAAAGTAATCTTAAAAATAGATTATATGCTAAAAGTATAAAGATAGGGAAGGTAGAAGCTTTGGAAAGAGAACACACAACTACGAAAGAGATGTTCTAGCGACATAGAGTGTCATATATAACAATTTACCATATTCACATAGAGATCAACATGTGGATCCATAGATTCATACAATAGTACATATGTTTATACAAATTGTATGGATACTAGTAGTCTTTAGGTGCGACTTTTTGGAAAGTTTTCGGTTTGTTTTCCGATCTATTTTGTTTAGAATCTCACAAAGATTCATTGAAATCACAAGTTTGACAAGTGAACTTTTCATAATCAAAGTGCCCCAGGGGTTTTTGAGGGTGTTGGATCCATATATGTAATCAAAAAACTAGTTTAAATAACACAAATCAAGATTTGAGTACAAATTTTCCACCGCATTCCGACCAAAAATCTGTCAGAAACTTCAAAAAGTCACACTTAAAGATAAAGACTACTCTGTATGGATAAAGCATACATTCTTGCAATGGTCACTTCACTTAGTTCAAGGTGTTTTGGTATCTTTGCACTACTCTTTTTGGGCAATGTGCGGAGGTTTCCATGTAAGTTGTTAGAATGGATGAAATATTAATTGAAAAGATGCTTACCCTATTTAATAATAATCTAATTTTAAGGTTATGGCCAAGTCAAACACCAAATTGATGTATGAGATCTCCTTGTTTGTGGGAGAAGAGACCAATCTCCAAGCAAAAATTTAACTACTCAAAGCCTATAAAAATATACATAGTCTACCCCACTTTAGATTTAAATTGTGAAAATACTACATACTCTACCACTTTCTTGATTTGGACCTATAACATTATAGAAAGAAACACATGTAAATTAATCATTAAATCCATTAAAAATACATAATTAATACTAATTTAATTTTAGTAATTCAAACCCATTTTCAACATTAATTAGATTCAATAACCCACCCATTTTCAACATTAATTAGATTCAATAACCCATTTTTATTTTCATTGAAATCCTAATTACTTTACTCACTTGGGGCTTGAGATTTCCAGAACGTGGAGGGTTTTAAAGAAGGATGGGGTGAAGGGTTTCGTACACATTTACTTCCCACCATCATAAGTGGAGGCCAAACACAAGAAACGCATTGGGGACATTGGAAATCGATGCAGAATTTGGGGAATCATCGAAATGGTTTCAAAGTTTCCAGATCGATTCAAAATTCAGTCAATCATGGAAATGGTCACACAATAAAGGGATCCTTATCTTCCACGATAAGGAGGCGATCCTGCGACTCAAGAAACCTGGAAATTATAATAAACAGTGAAAAGTTATGCATTAATGACATTGATATTTAACGCATAACGAACGAGATCCAGTTCAGCAAGTGTAAACAGAAATAGATACTCCCGCTCCCGAGGTCCACCTTCGTAGCTTTTCACAATTGACTTTGAACAACTAATCTCCATTGGATAATTTAAAATTCCCTTAAAACCTTTACCAACTGCCAAGAAGCCCATGGTAAATGGAAATACACGTACACTGCCCCTGTTTTGCTGCCCTGGTTTTCCCCTGCTTCCCCCAAAACCACGGAACCATTACTTTTTCGGACGCAATATCTAGGCTCCTGGAGCCACTATTTATAAGTGGAATGTTTTCGCTCTGTCCGGTCGTTCCCAATTTCCATGTTCCTGCAGCTGTGCCCCATGATTCCAGATTCCCTTGTAAAGTTTGTTTTTGGTGCGGTGACACTGCTGGGATTGATTTTAAAACAAACCAACGAGCAACAACAACAAAAGTTGCAGTTCTGCCTGCTCATCCTGTTGCTTGCATTTCATGAGGATTTCAAAAATATTTGGAAGCGGAGAAACTTTGAAAGACCAGCAGTGCAGATGAGCAGTAGTAATGTAGTGCAGATGCTTTACGAGCTTTGCAAGGAAACTTTCTCTGCTGGGGAAGGTCGTGAAGTTGAACCTTCACAGGAGGCCATTCTGAGATTAAGGTCTCTTTTGGGTAATTCCTGCTCCTTAATTTTTCTGGCTTAATTTGTATTTTTTTGTTTCAGATCAGAACTAGAATGGTAGTTATTATGCACCGTAGCTTGGGAGAGCCAGGTGTTGTGTAGGTGTAAGTTGTAACTATCTTGTGATTTCAGGAATTGTTTTCAGACAGCAGAAAATATTTTAAATGGGGTTTCAACTTAATTCACAGGGAAGTAAAGCATATCTATGCTAATTTATTAATATTCTCTTTGAACTATTCAAATTTAAATTGGGTAAGCACAGGGATTTA
Source organism: Pinus taeda (assembly GCA_000404065.3). NCBI lineage: Eukaryota > Viridiplantae > Streptophyta > Pinopsida > Pinales > Pinaceae > Pinus > Pinus taeda. Next base: position 13,777 of record APFE031043197.1, read on the forward strand.
AGTTTTAACTGCGTGATGTGTGTTTGCGAGTATTCGAATTTAAGTTTATGTGATCTATAATTTATTAATTCATGAAAATTTTCGGAGAAAATCACATAGAAAATATTTGGTCGATCCATTTAGAAACAGCCCGTCTGGTTCAGAACAAATATTGTTCGTGTACCTATATTTAAGACAAGAGAAATTAGACGGTCGGTCTTATAGCTACTATGTAGAAGATCTCTGTATATTTGAACCTGAATAAGTTAAATGTTCTTCTATATTTTGGGAGAGATTCCGGTGTATATGCAGGTCAGTGATGCTTATAAACTGAAGTAACATGAGTAAGTTTTGATTGGGGTTTGTTTTGATTGTTCACATAAGCGAAATTAACATTCATAAGTTCGCGTTTGGATTTGATTTGATTCAGAATTTATGAACTCAGAAAGTAAATTAGCATCAATGAATTTGCATTTGGGTTTGCTCTGATTGTTCTCATAACGAAATTAGCATTCAGAAGTCTTGCGTTTGGATTTGATTTGATTCTGAACTTATCAACTTAGAAAGTAAATTAGCATCAATGATTTGATTCTGAACTTATCAAGTTAGAAAGTAAATTAGCATCAATGAGTTTGCATTTGGGTTTGTTGTGATTGTTCTCATAAGCGAATTAGCTTTCAGAAGTTGAAGTTTGGATTTGATTTGATTTTGAACTCATGAACTCAGAAACTAAATTAGCATCAATGAATTTGCATTTGGGTTTTTCAAATTGTTCTCATTAAGGAAATTAGCATTCAGAAAATTGCGTTTGGACTTGATTCTGAACTCATGAACTCAGAAACTAAATTAGCATCAATGAATTTGCATTTGGGTTTGTTGTGATTGTTCTCATAAGCGAATATAGTTTTCGGAAGTTTGCGTTTGGATTTGATTTGATTCGATTCTGAACTCATGAACTCAGAAACGAAATCAGCATCAATGAATTTGCATTTGGGTTAGTTCTGATTGTTCTCATAAGCGAAATTAGCATTCAGAAATTCGCATGTGGATTTGATGTGATTCTGAACTTGTAAACTGAATTAGCATCCATGAATTTTCATTTGGGTTTGTTTTGATTCTAAACTTGTTAACTCAGACTAAATTAGCATCACTGAATTTGCACTTGGGTTTCTTTGGATTCTAAACTCATGAACTCAGACTAAATTAGCATCACTGAATTTGCACTTGAGTTTCTCTGGATTCTAAACTCATGAACTCAGACTAAATTAGCATCTATGAATCTGCATTTGGGTTTGTTTCCATTCTAAACTCGTGAACTCAGAAACTAAATTAGCATCGATGAATTTGCGTTGGGGTTTGCTTAGATTCAAAATTCATGAACACAGAAAGTAAGTTACCATGAAAGAATTTGCGTCTGGGTTTGTTTCGATTCTAAACTCATGAACTCTTGAGACTAAATTAGCATCGATGAATTAGCATTTGTGTTTGTTTTGATCGTTCTGATAAACGAAATTAGCATTCAGAAGTTCGCGTTTGGATTTGATGTGATTCTGAACTTGTAAACTAAATTATTATCAGTGAATTCCTCTTTGAGTTTGTTTTGATTCTTCTGGTAACGGAACTATTAGCATTTGAGCATTCAGAAGTTTGCATTTGGATTTGATGTGATTCTGAATTTGTAAATTAAATTATTATAATTTGTAGAATTATAATTTGTAGAAGTAGTGTTTGAATAGTATTTTTGATGGTGGAAATGGATTTAGCACCATCAAAAACTTTTAGAACACCTAAAATTTTGAAGTTTAACAACTATAACATGGATTTACAAAAATCCTTGCCAGATTTTCTATAAATATGACTGGAATTTTTCTATAAATATAACCCGAATTTCTATGACTTTCCTGGCAACTCTTCGGCTTTGTTAGACTACAAGAATTATTATCAATGAATTTCCCTTTGGGTTTGTTTTGATTCTTCTGGTAACGGAACTATTAGCATTTGGGTTTGTTTTGATTCTTCTGAGAAATGAAATTAGCATTCAGAAGTTTGCATTTGGATTTGATGTGATACTGAGCTCATAAACTAAATTATTGTCAGTGAATTTCCATTTGGGTTTGTTTGGATTCTTCTGATAACGGAACTAGCATCAATAAATTTGCATTTGGGTTTATGTTGGTTCGTCTCATCACTAAATTAGCATTAGCGAGTTTCATTTGGATTTGTTTTGATCCTGAACTCAGTTTCTGAATTAGCATCAATAAAGTTCCGTTCGGGTTCGTTTCGCTTTTTCTCGTAAACTAAATTAGCATCAAGAAGCTTGCATTTGCGTTTGTTTTGATTCTTCTGATAAACTAATTTGGGATCACTGAGTTTGTATTAGGGTTTGTCTTGATTCTTCTCCAGGGTAAAATTGGCTTCATCATTGAATTCATATGCCACTGTAATTAATTATTTGAGGATGAAAAAGTGATTTTTGAGGATGAAAAGGCAATGGTTATTTTATACATTGTACTTTAAGCATATGCCAAATTATTTGGTAATTGGTTAGTTTATATTACCGAAATTATAGGTCGCTGTAATTATTTGAGGTTGAAATTCTGTATATTTCTTACAAGAAACTATACTATGAACTTGAACTAACTATAGGATGAAGATGAATTAATGCCTGATTTTAATGTAAAAAACTTTATGTAGTGAACTTTCATGGGAAGGTAGAAGTTTGCAACCTAAAGAGGAGGACTGGGATGCTCTTTTGGTTGGCTACAGGGTACTGCAATGTTTTTGCTGGGGGATAAATAGAAAATTGGAATGAGATTCGAGTAAAATTTTCTAATGTTGGGGCTATGCATCGAAACTGTATTGCAGATACAGTAAAACCCGTAGACCTGGGACTTGATGAGGCTGCAATAGAGGAAATAGAGCAACATGCCAGTAGGTCCTTTTACAGACGAGTGATAAGGCGAAGAATACCCAGGCGTTCAGGAACAGGGGATCGATGGGCTACGTCTGTCACATATGTCCACACTCCGCCTGTCACATACTTCCACATTTATCAATGTGACAGCTTTTCTGTGAATATTTCAACCCTATCGTGTTGTTTTTCAATTTTAGTTAGTCATATTTTCGTATTGACAACAGTCGAATGTATTCGAAGAAATTTATATAATATTTGTTTATAAACTTTTTACTATCCTTCTAGGCTTTAAATATATTTTAAGGCCAACTCATGGATTTCTCTGCTTGAGCAGATGGGGATATTTTGTCTGCCAAAATCAGCCGTGATTCCACTCCACGATCACCGTGGCATGACTGTCCTCAGCAAACTTCTGTATGGGTCGATGCACGTCACGGCCTATGATTGGCATGATCCCGTGACAGACAGGGACCTGATTTCTGAGCATGAAAATTCTCGCCCACGAGGCCGACCAGGATGTAAGTTGGACGGTGATTTAAGTATTGATTCTTCACATTTATATACTGGCAACTTCTTGTACCAACAATGAAATATTCACAAATATCCTGCTGTTATGCATTTCTGTATCTACAGTGAGACTAGCAGAGTTGAAGTTACACGCTGTTTTAGAAGCTCCATGTGATACCTCTGTGTTATATCCAACAACAGGGGGCAATATACATTCATTCACAGCAGTAACGTCCTGTGCAGTGTTGGATATACTGACTCCGCCTTATAGAGATGATCCATCATACTACCGTCCTTATAATGGTAAGTTGTATTGATTTGTGGATTTTGAAATATTCTTTAAATTAAATGGACAAGGGTCAAGTTAATTATTTAATATTGTTTTTCATTTTGGATTTTGGAAGATGTCAACTATTTAACTTTGCTCTGTATATCAGAATTTAGGATAATATTCCGAAATCTGCAAAGATGAACCTCACTTTTTTTTCTCTTCCAAGATAAGAATGGGCCTGTTTTTTTTCTTGTTTTCTAATGCTTTAAATTACTGTAGAAACTGGTTTATCTGAGTGTATTTTTTCCTGGACATTTGATTTGACAGGGAGAGAAAACAAAAGAGATGTCGATGATGAAAACAGTGTGTGGTTGGAAGAGGTGGAAAAGCCAGATAACTTCATCCTTAGACTTCGACCATATCCAGGCCCTGTCATTATTGATACTTGACGAAGTTATGCTCTGCAGTTATATTTTTCTAAGTTTAGGTAAATTTTTGGTCACACCCAATTTTGCCCGGGTGCTCTGTAAATCAATTTTGATAGTCAGTGAATTGCTTCTGGGCTTTGGTAGTTCGTCCCTTTGGTTCCAGTTTGATTGTTGCTGGGATTGAGCTCCTGCTTGGGCTTGGCCTCTGTGCAAGATTGTCGATCGATTCTAAACAAACAAAATGTTTCATTGACCTTCTGCTTTTTTTATTGTTTTTTCGGATTCGAAGCATAAAATGCAATTCAATACAAGTTTTTTCTGAAGTGTTCACTGGAATTTCTGACCAAGGATAGTGAATGTGTGTAACCTTCTGTACTCATCAGACAGGTTGATCTCTATGAGGGCAGGAATTTCATAAATTAAAATGTCAATTGAGATAAACAAAATTGGGAAATAGCATGGGATTCATTCCATTGAAAATTTTAGTATGGAGATTAATGTGGAACCTGTGTGATATGTATGTGAATGAAACTGAGATTTCAGTATTTCTTTATAAAATAAAATAATAATAAATATTTTTATTTAATTGAATTTAACTAATAAAATGGTTCAAAGTTTATGATTCTATGAATTCATTAAGATTATATATTTTTAAAAGAAAGTAATTCCATTAAAGGTAGTATTTGGAATGGTCACCAGGGAAATTGATTTCATGTTAACACGGCTTGTATAGTCAGAGTTATATTTTAAAGTGTTAATGTTTGGTGTGTGTTATATTTTAAATGGTATTATTATTTTTAATAATATTAATCCACGAATTTTTATTTGCAAATTAAGATTATATGTTTTTAAAAAGTAAATAATTTCATTAATGTAGTATTTGGAATGGTCACAGTGGAAATTAGCTTCATTGTATAGTATGTAATTTAACTTAGTATTTATAATCATCCAGACATATTTAAAGTGCTTATGTTTGGGTGTGTGTTATATTTTAAATAGTGTAGTTTTTTTTAATAATGTTAATGCATGAACATAGTATTTGGAAAGGTCATAAAGGAAATTAGCTTTATTGTATAGTATGTAATTTAACATTGTCTTTATAATCATCCAGTTATATTTTAAAATGCTTATGTTTGGGTGTGTGTTATATTTTAAATAGTGAAGTTCTTCTTGAATAATGTTAATGGATGAATTTTTATTTGCCATGATGAATTTGTATTTGCAAATATTAGTTAATTATTTAGAATAATATTTAAAAGTGTTTCTGGTTGAATGCGTGTTGTTTTAAATGGAGTTGTCTATAATGCGACTTTTTGGAGATTCCGATGACGGAATCCGGCAGAAGAAATGAAGTTAAATCTTGATTTTTAAGCAGTTAAAATGGTTTTCTAACTGCATATTTGGATTCAGCACCCTGAAAAACCCCTGGGAGCCATTGATTGTGCAGAAACTAGCTATCAAACTTGAGATTCCAATGAATTGCTGCCGGATTTTGACCATAAAAATCCGCCGGAAAAGCTTTCAAAAAGTCGCGTTATAGACTACTGCGTTTTAAATGTTGTGGTTTTTTTCTTGAATAATGTTAATGTATGAGCTCACATTTGCAAATAACACTTAGTGATGGTTATTCTCATTGCCATTTGATAAGTGGAGTTAGCATGGATTTTGCAATCTTCAATCTTTTTTATTAAAGCATTAAAAATATTTAAACACAACCTATAAAGCACCCTTATTATGGGGTCTTACCCACTGCCCATCTTAGGGGTAGGTGTGGTGCATTTAGTGGTTATGGTGAATAAACGTATGTCGCACAAGTATGAGAGTGTCTCAATTATGGATTCCACTAGTCACATTTGTTTTTATATATATATGGATTTAGCTTTCACTAATTCCCCTAGTCACATCCCTAGTCACATTTGTTTTTTTTTGTTATTATATGGATTTAGCTTTCACATTTTAAACGTAAAACATTTTCAAACTTTAAAAGTTTAGTTTTTGTATCTTCAAAATATAGAACATTTTAATGATGATAATGATGGTTATATTTGGTTTGTTTTAGAATTGTATTTATGTACTCAATAAATTTCAGGGAAGGGTTATTAGAGTTAAAAGATTAGGAAAGTTAATATTGTAATAAATATTTTGAATTGTGATTTAATGTGGGTGTAAAATGCTTTTTATGTTCAACCTTTTTAGTGCCACTAAGAAGATAAATTCTTCCTATCCACATTGTTTTATGAATTGTCCATTAGTTATTTTGCTATAGAATTGGTGATAATTTGTCTTCATATTAATAATAAAGAATATAATGCTAACTCCCACATTTTTTCTCCTATCTAACTTTGCGCAAAGAATAACATAAATTATGTTTGGGAGTAACTCTTGGTAAATATGTTTATTTACCCAAAATAAAAGATTGTTTGAAGATGTTGTATCATAGACTTGAATTTGAAAACTCAACCCTATAAGTTTTAGGGTTAGTAAATGCTAGTAAGAAATTTTTTAACTAGTGATAATTTTTTATAAGTAAAAAATCTTTTTACCCATATTTACTAATCCTAAAATTTATGTGAACTCTTGCTTAATAAACATATGAACTTATATGGTTAGAAATTGTTTCGATCCTAATTTCTGATCGGAATGGATGGAT
>APFE031043206.1:0-45685 GCA_000404065.3 Pinus taeda
CCTCAAACAAGCACCACGAGCCTGGTATGAAAAACTAACTGAGCATCTTCTGAAACTCAATTTCAAACATTATGATCTTGATGATACAACTTTGTTTGTCAAGAAAGTTGGCAAAACAGTTGTATATCTTGTGGTATATGTAGATGATCTTTTGATGACAGGGAACAATGAAAACATTGCATCCATAAAGAAGGAATTGAAGAAAGGTTTTGAAATGACTGATTTGGGCTACGTTCATTACTATCTTGGTATTGAAGTAACTCAACATCCGAAGTCCATATTCCTTTCTCGAAAGAAGTACATTGGAGATCTGTTGAACAGGTTTGGCATCACTGAATGCAATCCTATGACTACTCCAATGGAACAAAACTTAAAGCTCACATCCATTGAAGGAAAAGAATTTGAGGATGCAACAAAGTATCGACAACTTGTAGGAAGTCACAACTACCTAACCACTACCAGACCAAACATTTCATTTGCTGTTGGAACCCTCTCTAGATTTATGCAAAAGCCTTGTGAGGGACATTGGTCCACTGCAAAAAGAGTTCTAAAGTACTTGAAGGGAACTCAAGACTTTGGAATCAAGTATACACAGGTGGGCGACTTCAGCTTGATTGGATACTCTGATTCAGACTTCGATGGAGACAAAGAAACTGGGGTATTTACTTCAGGTTATGCTATGAGTCTTGGATCAGGAGCTGTCTCCTGGAGATCACGCAAACAATCAGTTCCAGCAGATTCCACAACAGAGGAAAAATATGTGGCAGCAGCTGAGGCAACAGAAGAAATTGTGGGGCTCAAGAAAATTCTTGAAGATTTGCAGGTAAAACAAGTACAATCGATTCCATTCATGATTGACAATACCTCTGCAATAAAGTTGGCCAAGAAACCAAAGTTCCATGATCGAACAAAGAACATCAATACTAAATATCATCTAATTCGACATCATATTGAGGCCAAACAATCCATCTCCGCCATTGTTCCACTAAAGAGCAAATTACAGACATCTTCACCAAAGCACTTGGAAGAGAAAAGCTTGAAAGATTCAGAACGATGCTTGGACTCACCAACATCCCTTCAGATTAAGGGGCGGGAATGTTGACACCTAATCAGAGGGATTGGGTGTACAGTTGTACTTAATGTTAATAAATAATAGAGAAGATAGAAAGTCATCGGGAGATGAACCAAACAGTCACTCCCTCTTGTATATAATAATGAACAAAATGAGTTTTGATTTGAGGAGTTACCTCCTGGTCTGACAGAGATTCTCTATGGGTACCCACTCCTAGCATTGCATCTTACTTGGAGGGCTATTCCAAGGTCCAAGAAGGTTATTCTTACCTTTAGCAAATTCAGGAGACTCCACAGGTACTAAAGAAAAACCTTCAAGTGGCTAAAAACAGGGTGATGCGACAAGTGAAGCAGCATCGCAGTGAGACACAATCCTCACTGCTCAATTGGTAATTGGGTTTGTCCATGACTTCACCCTTACAAAAAAAGCATCTTCAAGATGAAATAAAATCAGAATTTAGCCCCAAAATTTTATGGGCCTTACATGATCTTTCTTAAGATTGGAGAATTAGTTTATGAATAGGACTCACCTTCCTCTTTGCATACTCAAAAGGTTTTCAATATCTCTTGCTTAAAGAAGGTCTTGCATAGAACATTCCAATACACAATGAACTTCTAGAATTCGATGAGGGGGGCAAGTTGATTCCTGAACATAATTTGTTCTTGACTACCACATTTGTTATCTTAGGAATAGGCCCTGTAGCCTAAAAATCTAGCAAGTCTTGTGATGGGAGCTCACAAGACAAGAACTAGACCAAGGGACAACAGTATGAGGTGTGGCCCAATGTTGCCACATCCACTACCTCCTCTTTAGTGGAATTTCACCACAAGGAAGGCTTCCCTATATTAGGTCACTTGAGGATATATCTATTCCAAGAGAAAAGGTGACAAAATAGGCCAAAGAAGTATGTTTTTCTTAGGACAAGCACAACTAGGCAATGTGCATCCTCCAAAAGGCCTAGTTAGGGAACAACGTGACCCAAGTGGTTAAAGAATAAGCAATGTTCACATACTTATGTAGGATCACAAGGCCAAGAAAAGGCTTACATAGATGTATGCTTTCAATTTATGGCACAAGAAACCTTCAAAAAGCCTCAAGTTGAAGCCTAGGGTAAACTAGGGCTTTTCTTGGGCACAATTTAACTAGGGCAAAGGACGTCAACCCTAAAATGAAATTAGCCACGGAAAAACGTTGATTCTGAGGAAAATACCTCTAAACCAAGTGTTGACTCCCTCTACAAGGCAACGCTCTCTACCTTAGTTGAAATTTATGCCCTAACCCTAGTTATCGGCTTAGGAGGCTGAAATTAAGGTTTGCGGTAAAAAAGAGTGAGTTTATAAAAAAATTTGGAGTGATTAACAAGGTGACCAAGGCCATTGCCTTGACCTTCTGTGATGGAGGCTATGGGATTCCTAACTTAGGAGAAAATACTAAACCCTAGTAAGGAGTAAGGGAAATAGAAAATAGGAAAAATTATGTTTGTCAAAATTCTTCAAAGGAATTTATTTTTAAATTATTGAGAAATTTTATCCTAGGACATTACACATCAACAAATTATGCTCCTTGTTGCTCCTTTAGTTGACTGGAATACTTGAATGACTCCTCCTTTCAAACTTCACCAAAACCCCCCTTTACTAGGTTGTAGAATCATTTCGGTATTGGTACTATGGTGTTTTCGGGAGGTTAATTTTTTCCAATGACCTATGTTCAATAGTGAAATGGGAAATATGATCTAACACTCTCTCCTCTTAGCCCTTTGTCCATCTTCAAAGAGGATGCTATGCATATGGCCGACCCTATGTTGAGATGGGTATTTATTAGCCCTCTCACTTCATTTCAACTATAGTCTACCATGTTTCAAAGCTAATTATCCACACACCAACTCTCACTTGTATTTCAGCTGCCTATATTCTATCTTTTGGCCATGACCACTCTTTGTGAGAAGTTGGGTATTTATAAACCCACTCTCATCTTGGATTTGAGTTTCCTTCTGAGCTATGCTATCTCAAGTGCATTTGTGTTGGGTATTTACACACCCAAACCAATGTTTTCAAGTTCACATAGATGTGTTGAAGCTCTCAAATTATATTCGAGCTTTCTTCTTGCTCTCTCAAGCGTATCTATGTTGGGGATTTACACACCCACCACCCTGTTGTTTGTGAGCATTACCAGTTGTGTTTGATCTCTTTTAGATATATGGAGAAGGGATTTCCTACTCTTATTTGAGCTACAACTAATATTATTAGAGTTGGATACTTCCATCTCTTTTCTCTTACAAGATGTTCCTTCCAACACTTCTTCAGAGGATAGATTAGTGGCACTATTCTTCTAGTAAATGTGCAACACAGATAAGATAGGTCTTCCATCCCTTCTCCATTGGATGGGCAAGTTAGTGATGGTATTTTCCAATAGATGCACAATGCAGTGGAAACATTCTTTCAACAAACAAGTAGTTTAGAGATCACTTTCTTTCAAGGGATGAGCAATTTAGAACTAATTTCTATGTTTCTTTCAACATTTTTTTTCCAAATGGGCAATTCGGTATCATAGTCTCCCAAATGATGAGTAGTTTCATGGTAGCATTCTTCTAGCACATTATTGGGTCCACTTTTGTATCGAGTTGAGTCATTACAAACCCACTCTCTTCTTCCAAGTATGACTAACTCTTCATTGAGTTGAGAATGCCCACTCACGTTTATATCCTCCCTCTCTTGTATTTATGCCTCTTTATGACACTTCTTTATCAAATGGACAGATCAAAGATCATATTCCCTCATATTATGAGCAATCCAATGGTGGCATTTCATCAAGAGTTGAGCAGTTCTATGTTCATGATGGTGTGGTATTCATAAACCCTTCTATGTTTGCATTGAGTTGGGTCAACGCAAACCCACTGTCATATTACAACTACAATGGTCTCTCTACTGGATTGAGTATGCACACTCCTTTTTATTTTATCCTCTTCTCCATCGTTCCATCTTCATATTAAGGGGGTGTGTTGAAATGATAGCAATTTTCACTTGTGGTTACTTGACATTATGGCTAAGTAGCATCATTGTTGTATTCTTAGGTCATGGTTTAACTGCTGACCTAGTCAACATTATATTATATCATTCTAAGTGGCTTAGGCCAACATCGGGATTTATGTGGCACCATAACCCCTTTATGGAGGAAGGCATTGCACCTAATATGCTGTGTATAAATACATGCTTTATGAGTCTTTTGCATCATCTTGGGATCATTAGTGATTGATTCTTTTGCCTATTGGGAGCATATCTCTTGTTCTCTTGTTCACTTCTCTTTATGTGAGATCTTGTTCAAGGTTTATGTTTGATTAGGGTTTTCCAAAGTGTTCATTGTAGATCCACGATCTCTTTACTTTCCCACAAAATTCTGAACGGAAATTGCAAACTCCTTTTAGGAGTTGCTTTTTGTTCCACCTATTTAAATAAATAGAAGACCAAATTAAAAAACCTCCTACAAATGTTATCAACCAATGCAGAGGCCATTTTTCACAATCCAAAGAATACTTTCATAGACCACCTCACAAACAGCAAGAAACTAATAGCGGGTAAAGACATTGGATTTGGAGTGCACATAAAAGATAGGGCCTTGAATTCCCTTGGAAAAAGAATGATCTTTTGAAGGGCCTAAAACTTTACACAACTTAGCCAATCTTGGAGAAGATTCCTTCTGTGGATTTGGTTGCGTTAACTCAAGGAGAATACAACACTCTTCAACAAAACCCATAATTTTAGATTCAATTCCCCAAACTTGAATATCCTAACTGCCTTTGAGGTAAAACTTTCTTGATCGCGATTCACTTATTAAACTTTCTTTATTGTCCCAATTTTGCAAGCTTCTTTGAATCTGACCTGCTCGAGTCTTAAATCTCTTTCGGAGCGTGCTCTTATTTGCAATTTCAATGGCTTTGGCGAAAGTTTGATGAACTAATGGACTGACTATTAAATCTATCATCAAATGAATTTTCTGTTTGTTACTGTACTAGAGATTTGTATTTTTTATTTTGGTAGTTTAGAACCTAAGCAGTGGATTTAAAAGAGTGGTACCTGGTTCTAGGGAAGAACACGACTTTTTATGAAACCTTAGTTTCCAGACCCAAGCCCTGCCACCCTGACAATTAAGGGGGTGTAGATTTCAAACCTTTAGATTGTTTGGATGGATCAAGCATCTGATCCATTAAGGGGGTGTAGCCTTTAAAATCCTTATTCTTCAACGCCTTCATCTTCTCTTCCAATGGAAGCTGGAAAAAGGTGCGGGATCGATCGAAGAGCTCCTCAAATAGCTCCTGCCTGATGCCATGGTTTATCACGTAGAAAAACCCACCGTCCAAGCAGGCCTGCCACTACTCGATTTGAACATCAATATGTCAGTGCATGATATATAAATTATATCAGATGAAATCAAATGTGATCACTGCAATCCCACAAAAGAAATGAGATGACCTGTCTGATTAAGGATGCAGAGTGTACGAGGTCGCAACTGGAGAGATCTATGGTAATTAAGCCTTTGCCACTCCTGACGTCTGTTGACACAGCCATTGTTGTGAAGCCGGGTTTTGCGTGTAGAGGAAAGGACAAGTGTTATAAATCTTCGTTGGATGTTTTGTGTATGGGCAGTCACTTCAGCAGTAGCTCTCGCTTGCGAGCTTTCAGTTTCGGATAGATATATCTTTTCTGTTTAATATATTTATATTTAGGGGAGTTGATAATTGGTTGAGTTATCTGTTCATGCTCTAAATTAAATTCGACTGGCCGCCCTTATAAACCTGGGCAAATTCCGGCGGCTCCAACGCTTCTAATTTTAAGATATGGAGTGGGGCACACTATGGCTTATGGCCTAGATATGGAGTGGGGACACCATGGCTTGTTATATGGCCTAGATATGGAGTGGGGACACCATGGCTTGTTATAGTATGTCATAGTAAAAGCCACAGTAAGATTAGAAAGACAATCATAGTAAAACTGAAAAGATAGGCATCAGATTCCAATTTATGATGGTCTCTGAAAGTCTCCATCCCAAAAAACTGAATTATAAGTTTAGGATAAATGTACTTAGGAACAATTACATATATCTGGGAAGGGAAGATAGCTGGTTCTCATTAACCCTTTAAAAAAAAATGAATATGAGACCTACCTCCTAACCTTCCCTTCTGATCAATCTACCTCCACTTCAGGTATATCTTATTCCCCAGTTTTAAGTGAAACAGCAAGCCAGTGTACATTCCATGGGACATGGCAGATACAAGAGAGGGAAGATACGAGCATGCGTGCAACCTGGCTGGTAGTGGTTACTTCAATCGATCCACACTGGTTAGTGGTGAAGAGAACACTTTGTTCTCACAACATCGTTTAGTGCATATTATTCACCTCGTGTTTAATTGCAGGTCGGGCAATGAGAACTCGCCAATGTGAGAAAGAGAATGGCTATTCATTGCTAGCCATTTCCAGGGTTCAAATTGAACCAGTATCCTAGTCCATGTCTTTTGATAATATAGTTTTTTAATCTGGTACGTTAGAGCGTGTTATGTTATACACAAATATCATCCTATTTTATGATTATTTTATGATTGTATTGAGAGGTGTTTTATAATTTAATATAATGTGATGTTTAGTGATATAAATGCTTATAAATATTTATATGTTTATTTAATTAAAGAATAATAAAAAATTAAAAGCAATGAAAATAATAAATTTAATTATTATATTGTAACTTTGCTTTTTTATTGTGTAAGTGTAATGTAATAAAGTATATAAATATTTTTATATGTAGACTTAATATGTTAAATTTTTAAGATATATTTGTAAACATTTACATGTTGGCTCTATAAATAATAATAAAAGGTAAAAAGTAATATAAAATTCAATATGGAGAGATGTTATAGTATCCCTTAAAAGTTAAAAATAATATAAAATTTACGTATAGGAGTTTTCGCAATGTATTATACTATATCATTTTTTGGGATTCAATTGTTTTAAGTTATTTATGTAAGTCATTCGTTATATTGTAATTTCGTTTTTATTAATAAAATTACCAATAACTTTTTAGCTAAAAGAAAATCATACTATGTGTATCACATTAATATATCTAACATATAAGTAATAGCGATGATCTATTTATTTTATAAATTAAAATAATGATTTATAATTATATTTAAATTTAATTAATAAGCACATAAAAATTTTATTACTTACAATATAACAATATTTTTAATCATGGATATTCAGGCCCACTTTACCATAGATATTATCAACTTGTAAATAGACTTTGTTACAATATATATCATGGGCCAATACCATGGTTCATCAATACCACATGCCCAAAAACTATTTCTCATTTCACAATCAAAATATTTTATAATTATAGGTGCAAGAGGGGGAATGATCTTAATTAATCCTAATGGAATAATTGTGGATAAGTTCTCATAGGGATTAAGCCAGAAATCCAATAACTAGACATAAATGTATAGATTATTACTTGGGGCACTCTTAGCTCATAACAAAACTGATCAAGACATCAACATTTTAAGTGATTCCTATCTAATCATTACACACCTACAAAAGGGCACCTCCTCGCAAGATAACACTATGGCCCTTCTCTTCCATGGAGTCAAAAGAATCCTGGAAAAAATCTTTAGTACTTCCTTTTACCACATCCTAAGGAATCTCAACATGGAAGTAGACCTTCAAGCCAATGAGGCTTGTCGGTTGGAGGAAGGAAGAACTAATGGAATTTATGGGTAGGTTTCTATACCTTAAGTTTTTCTATGACAATGCTAACTACCCCCTGATCCGAACCCCTCCCGCTTTGAAATTCATGAGCCATTTGTATTCCTCATCTACCTACCCCCAATCTTTCCCTCTTAGAAATATTAGGCTATCAATGCACCTACCCCTTCACCGCTCTTACAATGTTTCCTCTGCCGAATGTTGGCCAACCCACATCCCCAGCCATGCAAGCGTTGAACATGGAGAAGGTTGGGCTTTGGAGCCTAAGGAGCATGTCAAGGTTTATTACGTTGGTGGGGAAAAGACTCCTTCCACCTCTTCAATTCAAGCAGGACAAAGCTCCCTGCTCTGCGTCATGTCTATGTGAATGGTGAGTGTGAGGATTAGACTGTCAACGCTAATGGATTACGTAGTGAGTGTGCCTTTCATGCTAGTGCAAAGGCAGATTAGATGGGCCACCTCCTTAAAGCCTTTGGGATGCATGCAAAACGATTTAATGGTGGATCATGTCCTAATTTTCTTCTTGCGAGATGTTGGAAGCAACGATGGAATCTTGAAATCGGGACAAGGCTATTATGGGGTTGGCAATTATAAATTCAGTGCAAGGGTCTTGCACAAGTCGACTAAAGCAAACATTGTGGACTTATCAATTTCCAGTTGCGACAAGGTTTGGCAAGAGAGGCAACAACGATTAGGGTGGCGACTTCACACCGGAAGCTATGGAAGCTCAGCAACGAGCACTTTCCTCAGCGGTGCAAATAGCAAGTAGTCCCACCACCACTGTGCCTAGGTGACCTGGAGAGTGGCTCTCTCGCGGTCCAAGGTAAATCACTCCACTTATTTCCTCCCCAGTCCTGACAGTGCTCCACTTTTCTTGAGGTTTGGATATACATCCGACTACTGGTTTTCCCGTGCACACCTGGTTTAATTTGATTATGTATTCGTTGGTCAAGTTTTGTTGAGAGTGGGGTACCTCTCTGCCGTCATTCCAAATACCTTCGTTGTTCGCTTCAAGCCACATTCTATTATCACTGTGAGCATTGTTCTCCTAATTCCGAGTTGCTATTGTTACCCTGCCATGGATTCAGACTCTTTGTCATCTGACTCTGAAACACAATCCTCATCGGTTTGTGCAGACTATAAGACCGCGCATGTCGCCATGCATACTTAACTATATGATTTAATAGTTGGATTGCACCAGCAATGCACAACGTCGCGCAATACTTGTGAGATCATTGTGACTCACCAGTAACACAATTCAAGGTTTGAAGATGAAGCAGATGCTCTACAAACCATCATTGCGGATCTCCAATTGCAAGACAATCAACCAGAGCATTATGTGGGAGGTCCCTCCAAGGACATTGATCCCAACAGGCCAACGAACCCTCCGGATTAACTATTCTGTCATGGTTAGTACCATGTATCTATGGGTTCAGTTTCAGTTATGTAGTTTGTAGTACTCCTAACAAATAGGATTGTTGGTAAATTTGGGATGTTTCGGTCAAGCTAGGTGGGGTCTTTTATAGTATTTTCAGTCAGACCAACTGCTTATACGTGAATTCAAGATGTAATTTCCCAATTGACTAAGCACAGATTTAATAGAATCAATACTTATTCTTGATATATATAGATACATATATAGAGACGGTTATACTTTTGAGATATATTTAATTTTTTATCACTTTAAAATATATATAAGATATATAATATATATAGAGGACGGTTATACTTTTGAGATTATTTTAAACTTTTATCACTTATAAAATATTATAAAAGATATAAATAGTAGTTATAAATTAAAATTCATTTACTATATAATTTAAATTATTATTTTGTAATGATATTTAAATGTCTTAATAAGCACATAAAAATTTAATATTTACAATATAACAAGATTTTAACCATAGATATTTAACCCCACTTTATCATGGATATTATTAACTTGTAAATATGTTTTGTTACAATGCCATGGCTCACCAATACCACATCCCAAAAACCATCTCTCATTTCACAATCAAAATATTTAATAATTTGTTTTTTAATTTTATTTTATTACATTTTTGCAAAGAGAGACATTCTCCAACACAGTATGGAAGAGATGTAATGTCATGTTATGTTATGTTATCTGAACATTTTGATTTTGTCAAATTACATAAAAATAAAATAAATTTATTAATTAAAACATTTGACTATGTGATATATATATGTGTGTGTGTGTGTGTGTTGTGAGTGTGTGTGTTGATGCTTGGATGCATCTTAACTTTAAGATCTATGAAGCTCGAGAGGGATCAAATATCTTTTAGTGCAAAACATTTCCTCAAGTTTTGCACTAAAAAGCAGTTTGCACCTCGAAGAGGGATAAAATCCATAATTATTAATAAATTACAAACTATTTTTTTTAAATAATAAATATATAATATTATAATATATAATATAATATATATATATATATATTATAAATATATCGCATTCAATTGTATAACATATAAATAGTAGTTATAGATTAAGATTCATTTTACCACATAAATTAAAATAATGATTTTAGTAACCATATTTAAAATGTAATTAATAAACACATAAAACTTGATTATTTTTAATAAACTTACAATATAAACAAGATTCTTAATCATGCATATTCACCTCTACTTTACCATGAATATCATTAACTTGTAAATAGGCTTTGTCAGAAAACCATGGTTCAATACCATGGATTATCAATATCACATACCCAAAAACCATAACTCATTTCACAATCAAAATATTTTATTTTAATTTAACTTTATAACATTTTTTTAATTAAATCTAAAAGCAGAAAGGTTATAAGTATTTTTGAGATATATTTAAACCCTCTATCCTCACTACTACTAAAAATATTTTGTAGATATTACGCAGGCATTAAATCAAGGTTTTAACAAAATTAAAAATGAGAATATTTTTATATATAAAGATGTGAAATTTAAATAATATAAATAGTATTAAAAAGAATGAGCATAGATCTATTTTAACTAAGGATCTATGAAGGGACTAGAGGAATCAAATCTCTTGAGGTGCAAACATTTCCTCAAAGTTTATCAAGGTTAAAATGGATCTATACCAGTTTATGTGACAACAAGATTTATTGCACTTTGTGTTTATAGGAAAAAATGTTATATTCATATGGTAAATAAAATCTATTTTCATTATCTTATAAATGACGTTATTTTTATTAAAATTACTTACAGGTAAGTGTAACAGTCTTGGTGAAAATTCCATGTGATAAAAGTTAATAAAGGAAAAATAATAACCACGAATGGTGGGACATTTATTCCCAGTTGAATGTTGGGCAAATTCCTAGTGATGAGGCAAAATAATAACCACGGATGATGGGACATTTATTCCAAGTTGAATGTTGGACAAAATCATAGTGATGGGGATCACTTGTGATTGTTTATGGCTAAGGAAATTGGCAAAGGCGATGGCTAAGGTTTTGGAAAGGCAAAATGGCATTTTTGGCACATTTATTTATGAAAATAATGGAAATTAAGAGAAAATGAAGTGAAAGGTCACGGGTTTCATGTGAGGAGGAAATGAAGGAAAATAATGGAAAATGAAGAAAATAGAGGCATCATTCATAAAAAGGCTCTCATTATTTTCTCTCTATCATATTCTTGGAGACTTAGAGTTTCTTGCAGCACTCTTGGTGGGTGTGACATACTTGGATTCTTGGAGCAAGAAGGCAAAGGAAGAGCAGGAAAGCACAAGAGGGCATCAAGATCAACAACTACATCATATTTGCTTGCAGGTACCGAGTTGCATGTATGATTTCTTCACTAGTTTTGGCATGCATGACATATGCATGTGGATTCTTAGTCATGATTTGTCATTGACATGGAGGATTGCTTGAATTGACAGTGGATTTCCTAGCCTTGTCATTTCCTGGATAGCCATGGTGATTGTCGGCTTACTTTGATTGTTTGTTTTTGGTTGGTTCTCATGTTTCCTTAGCTTGGGTTGAGTTATTAGTTCCTGGAAGACCTGGTTGAACAAATGCTATGGAAGCCCTGTAGTAGCTTGGGTTAAGTTACTAGTCCTGGAAGCCTTGGTTGGACAAACAATTTGGAAGCCCTTGGTGGGTTGAGTTACTAGTCCTGAAAGCCCTGGTTGGATAAACGCTCTGGAAGCTCTGTATAAGCTATGGGTTGAGTTACTAGTCCTAGAAGCCTTGGTTGGAACAAATGCTCTGGAAGACTTGGAAGGCTAGGATGGAGATCAATCTAATGATGGTTTTGTGATGTCATGCCGTGTGGTGGAATCATTGTTTGATGGGTTGAGGTGGATGGCCTCTGGAAGCCCTGGATGAGTTTTGATTGATGTGTTATATGAGATCCCACATTCATGCTTGGAATTTGGCTCAACCATTCTACAGTCAGGTGGAACATGGAAGTCCCATCCCGGGTTTGGATTTTGTATCATTAAGGAAAGGATATTTCTCCTTGTATTTCTATGAGCATTTTGATGGATTATATGTGGTCTATGTGGTTGTACTTTCATGAGTATTTATGTTGTTGTTATGTTCGTTATGTATGTGTTTTATGATAGCAGTCATGTATGGATTTCGTCATGTTTTTACTTGTAATTGAATGATCAATGTATCTATGACCTAATGGATGGAATGGTAGTTGATGTGTTGAGGCATCAATGGTTCTTAGCGATTCTCAGCTAGGTATGAGACCCCTATGCTTAGAACTGTTCTTTACACCTGTAGGTTAAATATACATGATATGTTTGACCAAATGCCTATCATGGATAGTAGGGGTCTAATCAAGGTATTAAACAAGTATTTGATTTCTTCCATTTCTATGTTATTATATTGTTTCAAAGAGATAGTTCAATTCTGGGCAGTGACCTAGCCTCTAGGCCTAAAAAAGTGGCTCAAATCATGGGGACACTGGCATAACACTGACTAAATGAGTCTTTGAACGCTGACAGACAATCCAGTGAAAGCGACTCTAGGTTTCTGAATACTATCATGCCAATAGCATGAGAGCGACTAAGGCTTAAGTTGTCCAAAATCTCAGTGGGACCCAAGGGAAAGTTGTCTAAAGTGTTGGATTGGTTCTTGGTGGTCATGAAGCTAATGTTGAATGTACGTATGGTGTGTTTCCATTGGTTCCTCTCCCTTAATGTGACTTAGGAGGTCGAACCATATCATAGTGGCCTCTCGTCGCATTTTTACCCCGACTGGGTGGTCGCTTGGGTAGATGTGGGAGGAAGGTGTTACAGAGTGGTATCATAGCATGGTTCACCCCTCGGACTGGATGGACTATGTATCGGTCATGCATGAATGTAAATTTCATGTGTGTCTCTCACACTTGCATTCCATGTGCTTGTTGCATTTGCATGATATTGTTCGTGGTTGTGGTGATGTCGTCATGTGAAATTTGAGGTTGTTATTGTGGAATGCAGTGTCATGAGTGTATGACTGGTTATATATTGACTTATGTCACTTACATATTGTTGTATTATGTTTGGTTGCATTCTTGTATGCTTGGTTGCATGTATCATTCTAGTAGATTTGGTTCAAGTATCGTTCATTCATGCTTGATCATATGTGCTTATGCATATGTGTAGTTGGTTACGTATTGCTTATGCATGTTCATGTTTGCATGTGGTCAAGTGTACAGTGATGTAGTGGTTGTTGTCATGCATGAGGCCGTGGTGTGTGTTGTTTTTAATCTCATGTATTGATGACTAGACCCTAGCTAAAATCATTGTTGCATGGTTATATGCTTCGATGTTATGTTATTATATGTTGTCATGATAATGTTATACATGTATCACGTTGATTTGTTGATCTTTCAGACAAGGTATCCTCCCCAAGCTATGTTACGGTACGTTGGTTATTGTGATTTTGTTTAGCTGACATGATATACCTTGCAGGAAGAAATATCAAATGGCTAGCAAGATGGTTGAATACAAAGACTCTCCCTATGAAGCCGAAGAGCAGTATGGTGTTGGGAACTCTTCTGATTTGGCAGTTACACTAAGAAGCTTAAAGGATGAAATAAGGAGTTGTAAGGCAGATAATGACATAATCATGCAGGCACAGGAGAAACAAGCAAAGGT
Organism: Pinus taeda; assembly: GCA_000404065.3. NCBI lineage: Eukaryota > Viridiplantae > Streptophyta > Pinopsida > Pinales > Pinaceae > Pinus > Pinus taeda. Next base: position 13,927 of record APFE031043206.1, read on the forward strand.
AAATGCAGTGATACTTCATAATTTGTCATATTTGCAGTGTCAGGGACCACGTCAGATCAGCTATGAACAGGAGGATAGAACTAACGGGGCATATGGCAGTAGGTCGCATGGTGGTCAGAGGTCAGATAGAGATGACACGGTAAGAGATGGCAGATTGTTGGACACTTCGGATAGGAGACGGGATAGACATAGGTATTATTTTAGTTCTGATTCAGATCGACATCATGATCATCATCGTTATCATCCTTATAGGAGGAGTGATAGGGGATATTTGTCGGATGAGTTTAAGAAATCAAAGCCACGAACATTTGATGGAGAGATGAAGAAACCGCAGGATGCAGAGGCATGGTTGTTTGGCATGATGAAATTCTTCATATTACATAACTATTCAAAGAACATGAAAGCTAGAGTGGCTACATTTAGTCTCAAAGGTAAAGCAGACATTTGGTGGGAAGATGTGAAGAATGTTAGATGTATTCATGAGGAGGATTTGAATTGGAGTGAGTTTGAGTAGTTATTAAAGAAGAAGTACTTGTCAGAGAGGTAATTTGATGACACGATGAAATAATTTTATGATCTAAAGATGGGTTCCATGACAGATGATGAGTACACTAGCAAATTCTTGGAGTTACTGAGGTATGTACCTTATCTCATAGAGGAAAAGGCCAGGTTCAGAGGTTCATTAGTGGATTACCAGTTACATTCAAAGACAAGATCGAATTCGATGAGCCTAGATCATTAGAGGAGGCCCTCTAGAAGCTAATCCATTGTTATGAATAATTGAAGCACAATCACAATGATGAAGCCAAACTAGAGAGGTAATGCAAAGAACAAAGGAAAATGGGATATAAAGTGAGCAAGGTCTCAGGATACAGGTAACAAGGAGAGTGTTGCACATCTAAGAAGTTTAATGCATCAGATAGAGGACAAGGATTTCAATAAGGAGAACATAACAAGGAGACATCTTGGAAGCCTATAGAGTGTTGGACTTTTGGCAAGGATCATTGCAGGAGAGATTTTCCGTAGAATTAGGGTGGTAGACCTCAAATATACAATGCGCAGGAGGCACAAACTGTCGGGGATGTTGGTCAGAGTATTCTGTGTATCTATGCAACATTAGATAACAAAAAGGCAGATCATCAGACATCTATCATTGAGATGGACGAGAAGATTTGTAATCAAGTTATTTTTATTTTGATTGACCCTAGATCTGATTATAGTTATGTTAGTCACGACTTGGTGGATAAATGTGGCTTGAGTAAGGAATTGCATGCATAATATTGGTTAGTGCAGCTGGCTACAAGTACGAAGAAGCAAGTTCGTCATTGGGTAAGAGCTTGTGCATTTGGTTTAAATGGTATGCCTACTACAACACATTTGAATGTATTACCGTTGGGTTCAACAATATGTTGTTGGGCACAGGTTGGTTTTATCTTCATAAAACTAAGGCAGATTGTTATGACAAATCCACTGAGTGTGTTGATGACAATGGGGAACCAAGAGTCTTACAGGGTAAGAAGAAAGCTACATCGGTTAGGATGGTGACATCTATGCAAGAAAATCGTAGTCGCAGAAAAGGGTGTAAGTTATTTGTAGTGCACATTTCTAGTGATAAGGGTAAGGAAGTTGAGGATATAGATGTGTTGAGCAGTTACCCAATTTTGCAGTAGTTTCAAGATGTATTTCCTGAGGAAATTACAGAGTTGCCACCTCATAGGGAGGTATACTTTTCTATTGAGTTAGTGTTAGGGGCAACTCCAACATCAAAAGTACCTTACAAGATGAGCACACCTGAGTTGGTTGAGTTAAAGTTGCACCTGAAGGAAATGTTGGACAAGGGATACATTAGGCCAAGTATATCATCGTGGAGCACACCAGTACTGTTTGTGAAGAAGAAAGATGGTACATTCAAATTATGCATTAACTATAGGTAGTTGAACAAAGTAACCATCAAGAACAGGCATCATTTTCCAAGGACTGATGACTTGTTCGATTAGCTAAAAGGAGTAGCATTGTTCTCAAAGATTGATCTGAGATCTAGATATCATCAGGTACGCATCAAAGAGGAGGTCATTTACAAGACTGCGTTCAGGACCAGGTATGGGAATTATGAGTTTGTTGTAGTTCCATTTGGCTTAACTCATACTCCAACTACATTTATGTGTTTGATGAATAATATGTTGCGTCCATACTTGGATAAATTTTTTATTGTGTTCATTGATGATATATTCGTATATTCTAAAAATGAAGAAGAGCATGTCGAACATTTAGCAGCGGTGTTGAGGTTGTTGAGAGAGCATCACTTGTATGCTAATCTTAGCAAGTGTAGTTTCTTTCAGACTAAGGTACACTACTTGGCGTATGTTATCAGTAAGGAGGGCATTGCAGTAGATCCGGAAAAGATAAGAGCCATCATGGAGTGAGTAGCTCCTAAGAATGTGGATGAGGTGAGATATTCCATGGGTTTGGTAGGCTACTATAGGAGGTTCATTAGGAACTTCTCGTAGATTTCTTATCCTATTACATCATTGCAAAGGAAAGGTAAGAATTTCGAATGGACAAGGAGATTGAGGCTAGTTTTGAACAGCTTAAGCATTTGTTGACACATGCGCCCATGCTAAAATTTGTAGATCCAGACAAAGAGTTTGTAGTATGCACAATTGCTTGCAAGAGAGAACTTGGTGGAGTCCTTATGTAGGATGGATAGGTGGTATGTTATGAGTCGCAAAAGTTGAATGAGCATAAGAAGAACTACCCCACGCATGATTTTGAGTTGGCAATGGTTATACATGCATTGAAGATGTGGAGACATTATCTTCTGGGTAGAAGGTTCACATTGATGAGTGATCACAATGGTTTGCGATATCTATTTGACCAATTGAATCTGAATGGTAGGCAGGCTCGGTGGTTGGCTACAATCAGTGAGTTTGATTTTGAGATCAGGTATATCAAAGGTAAAGAGAACAGAGTGGCAGATGCTCTTAGCAAGTAGATACAAGTAAATCCCTTAGCAACTATGAGCTCCTATGGGACAGACTTACAGGATAGGATCTTGCGAGAAGGTCAGCAGGATGTCATGTATATGGAGATTTTACACAGGTTGAAGCAAAGCACAGGTACAGGTACAGGTGTAGGTGCACAAGATGTGGATTATTTCCTTGCAACAGATGGATTGGTCAGATTATGAGACAAGATATATGTGTTGGATAACAGTGAGCTCAAGAAGGTAATCTTGAGAGAGTTTCATGTGAAACCTTATTCAGGTCACCCAGGTTATCAGAAGACATTAACTGCAGCGAAGAAATTTTACTATTGGTCGAATTGGAAGAGGGACGAAGCAAAGTTTGTGGCTAGGTGTTTTGATTTTCAGTGAGTGTAAGCATAATGTAAGCATCTAGGTGGACTGCTACAGTCGATCGCGATTCCAGAGTGGAAATGGGAAGTAATTTCCATGGAGTTCATAACAGGATTATCGAAGGCAGTGAGACAACTTGATTCCATCATGGTTATTGTGGACAGGTTGACAAAGGTTGCACATTTCAATCCAGTGAAGTCTACATTCTCAGCTAGCGATGTAGCACAGGTATTCATCCGAGGTGTGGTCAGATTGCATGGTGTTCCAAAGAAGATTGTGTCAGACAAGAATGCAAAGTTCACTTCCAAGTTTTGGAAGGAGTTAATTGCAGGTTTGGGCATAGAGTTGGCCTTCAATACAAATTATCATCCGCAGATAAATGGACAAGCATAAAGGGTCAATAGGATATTGGAGGACATGCTGAGGATGTATGTGATGCATCATCAGCGAAAGTGGGAAGAGTACCTTCCACTAGTTGCACATACAACAATGGGTATCAAGAATCGTTGAGTATGAGTCATTTTGAGGCATTGTATGGATGAAGTTTGTTGGACCTCGAATATGCCCATTTTTCCATCATACAAAACCGCCATTTATTACCTAAATTCTGATGCCAGCATACTCATTTCACGTCATTATTCCATCATTTATCGCCAAATCACATCTTATGCCTCGTGGTTGATTATCATTAGTTTTATTAGATTTTCTATGATTATGCCATGATTATGCCATGATTTACTAATGATGGTTTCGCTAATCTCATTTTCACAGGGTTCCATCACTGAGTTTCTTCACAAGCCAGTAGAGTACGAAAATGACCAATTTGGGGCTTTGACACTTTCAACATGTTTCCGAAGAAACCGAGAGATTTTATTGTCAAAAATAATGTTATAATACCTTTCCATAACCTGGATTGCACCCAGGTCACTCATGTGGGTCTCTAGAAGGAAATTCACAAATTTGCCCAAATCTGCAATAAATTTCAAACTTCCCACTTCCGCCTCGATGTCTGTGCAGGTGAAGGCGAATGAAGAAAATCTGGAACATGGGTTTTCGTCCCAGTATATCCAATTTACTAACCTTGAAACAATTTTCTAAAATTCCTTATGGTTTGGAAGATATGTGGAGTTCTCTAAGGTCAGTTTATATAAAATAGCCATAATTGTACTTAACTGTCAAATTCAGATCTGCCTATTTTTATGCCACAGTTACAGTTTGATAAGTTCTTATCCTATGTTGGGATTAGTTGAGGATTTGTTATGCTAAACAGAACAAGTCGTTCTAGTAATCTAATCTGGAAGATGGATTTAGCCAAGGTGTTAAACTTGTTATGTATGGTTCAGTGTTGTTTTTAACTAAGGTCAATGCCTATAAAGGCTGATATGTAATAACTAGGAAAGGAGGGAGCGAACATAAGAGAATACTGTAATTTGTATCTTTTATCTCCACACATATTATTTTTAATTGAAAGACTGTGATGATAGCTATGTATTGAGTTCAGATCAATTTCTTGGATGGTTCGTTGTGAATTCATGAACTAGATGTGTTAAAGCTTTTCTTTTCTTGTAAGTAAGTAAGCTCCCAAGGTGTGGCCGGGCCCACCACCATTTGGGATCAACTATGTATCATTTCTTAGGAACATAGTTGTGTGATAGCTATAGTCGCTTCTCATTTTTCTTTGGTTTATCAATTGTTTATATGTTGTGTGGAGATTTCTATTGAATTTGAAACGATTTTAGTGTGCTGGCCATGTTATGCATTTTCAGATCCTTTACTTCAGCAATTTGAATATATGGTTCTCGTGTGATTGACGCTCCTACCTTCAAGGAAAAGTTAGACTCTGTTCCCCAAAGCCACGAATTGTATTGCCTTGATTGTGTTGTCACAATTATATAAAAACTTGTTTTAATCACATTGTAAACTGAATATTTGTGGTAGGCTGGTCCATCCATTGAAGACGTGGAACAACCCTTGAATGCCAAAGTTGATATAATTCATTGAGTAATCAAGATTGACATGGTGTGAGTTCAGATGTGCATTGAGTGGATTTCAGTTAGTTCTGAATAAAATCACATTTGCTTGTTTCTTGTTGTTATCAATTAGTTGGTTTTCTTCCAAGTTATTTTCATGAATAGGAGTATTTCTTTCCAGATCGATTGATTATAATAGCGTGACTTATCATAAGTTTGATCTAGTCCAAATCGATTGGTTTTTTGCTAAATTATTTTCATGAGTGTGTGTGCCATAGAAATATTTCTTTCCAAATTGATTGATTAAGTTTCTTAACAAAATTCGTAGATTGATTTTGGAGTTCAAGTAACTGATTTTCAGTGTGATTTCTCTTGCTTTGTTTTGAGTACTTGAGTGCAGTAATGTAGCTTAGAGTATGATACTATTAGTCGAAAACGTAGTTTCCAATATGAGGTAATTTCCATCAAATGTGTGCTTGATTTGATTTCAAAGTTAGGTTGCAATTAGTCGTGTGATTTAACTTTTCATTGAAAAGACAGAGTGTTGGTTTGCTGAGATTTCGAATAGGTTTGCTTGAGTTTAGTTTGAGATTTATGCAAATGTAGGATAGTTTCTTGAGTACAGTTTTGGGTGTCTGATAGCAATTCATCATTGTTTTATTTGTTTGTCATTTTTGAGAATAGAATCAAGGTTTGATATTTGAAGCTTGTTCTTAAGGTTATGATAGATTAGGAATATGTATGAATATTAGTTGAGTGTGAGAGATCAAATTGCTTGGGTGAGTGTGTGAGATAGGGTATTCAGATTAGTTCCTAACATAAAGATCTTTCACTTGTTATCAAGGCAAGGGAATTAATGTGAAGCCTTTCTCATTCTAGGTTTGAATCAAAGAACAATTATTGAGTGCAAGATTGATTGTTTAGTTTAAAATTGAATTACCATTGCAAGTAGATTAGATCTTTTAATTCTTTCAAGTAGAAATTGTAAAAGCTAGAAATTAGGATTTGGATTTCGAATGCAACTTTAAACTGGTGAGTTGATGTGTGGAGTCTGTTAATAGGACTTCGCTTTCATAGTCTATCAAAATGGAACCTGTGGTAAAGAATTAAGTCTTCAATTGAGTTCAAATTCTAGTCCAAGGCAGAATAGGTTAAGTTTATAAATATTTCAAGTCTTTAAGTTGAATTTGATTATTGATGCTGCTTGTGTTAGCAAGATGGATTGATTTCCTTTTTGAGTTGTGCGTTTAGAAACATTTGTGTGTTCCATTACTTAGCTGATCATTATAAAGGAAACATTAAACCTCTGACCTACAAACTGAATCAAGAAGTGTAGTGCAGCTCGAGTTTATGAGCCCAGATTGACATATAGATGTAGGAGAATTAATACACCTATTAAACCTCTCAACATTTTGGCGTCATTGCCGGGGAGTTGTAAATTTTTATTCAGGTACCTATTATCAAAGTTTCAGGATCTTGCAGGGTTGTCAGAGGGCAGAGAGTGTATGGTATTATGTGAGTGAAGAGCCACACATCCATTTTTGTGGGGTTGCTCCAAAGTCTGACCGATTACTGCTTGTTCTTGAGTTTTTATTTCTTTTTTATCTATGCGTAGAAGTAAAGGTAGACCTAGGGATAGTAAAGATAGATTCATTTCCAATGTTAGTTTTCAGCAATTAGCAGTTTTTAATTCAAGCTTTGAATGACCAAACATTTTTGGGGTGCTCTAAGAACCCCTCTCTTTTGTACTAATCCATGTTGTGAGACAGGGATCATCAACCAACAGGAGAAATTCAAGAATGACCGAGATCTTAACGAATGTCTCTCGAAATACTTTCTCAAATCCTAGCAGTAGCTGGGATATCTGCCTCTCAGGAAGAGTTCATCTTCACCACATTCAAGAAATTATTTGCCTCTCCATAGCTAGAAAAGGATTTGGAATCCTCCCTTGATTCCTCTTGCCTATATACCAAGAAAATCACTGAATCATATACCAAATCTTATGGGGAGCATATAGTTGAACTTGAGATCGAAGAACTTTCACCATGTCCAACAACAAGCCATGTATGCATTCCAGAGACCAATTATTCAAGTTTTCCTAGCACAACCGAGGACGACTTTCAGAGTGGTCCAAATGAAGAAATGAGCCAATACCACCAGGATTATATTGAGCATTGGTTCCAGGTTACAATTCAATCAAGTACCACTCTCATCTTCAAATACTCTTTGCATCATATCTTTCAAAGCTACTGATTGTTCATGCTCATTTACCATATAGATTTTATATGTTAAATTTAGGCATGATTATATCTTTGTACCTAATCCGCACATGGCTTTATTGGAAGTTCTCTTTCACTTGAAGGAAGACATATTTTCTCCAGTATAGCAGTAAAGTTAGTATTGTAAATAAACAAATGATAATAGTAAAGAGAAAAATAAGTCCTTTTGTGAAAACCAGCTTGTCTGACACAACTGAACAAAGACTTTGCTTGAAAACCAGGTAAGTGGCGGGCAAAGTTCCCATTAAAGTTTGTAAATTTGTATGAGTTCTTCAAATCATGTATCTTTCAAGTCATTATGTTTGTACTCGAGTTGGTTGATGTGGGATTCCTTAAGGCCCACTTGCCAACGAACCTTGTCCCATTGACATCAGCAAATCATCTGGGACCAAGGTTAGGGTTAGATAAGGTACCTGGGAGCCTGCATGCCTTAATGGCAGGTATCCTTGTCCTATACTAAGGAGATACATCAATGTTTCTTGGTGGATGAATTCTGCAATCCATTCGACTTTGACAAATTCATTCATGGCTAGTAGAATGTACCTGGTGCCTTGATTCCCATTAACATCAAATGTGGGATATCTCGCATTGGTTAATGATCTCCTCAATGGTCGGTAATCCAACGATTCTTTATTATGTTCGACATAGACACCATTTATTCACATAAGCAGGATTGCACGTGGTGTGTAGCAGTTGAAGCCTATATGGTTTTGTGATCTCAGCAATGTGGACATTTGTAGCAACATTTCCTTCTCCTGTAGCAGTCATCTTGTTTCAATAAAGGTTGCCATATAGCAGCTTGGTCATCATTTGTAGCAGTCATATTCCTTTGTTGTTTGGGGACATACAACTCCTTAGGCATGGGGGAAAAGGGGACCTTCATTTTTCATCCTCGTTTACTATCTCTAGTTCAGCTTTCTTCAGCAGATCCATATACACATCAGTAGCCGTCATTCCAACTCCAACTTTCAGCCGTGTTCCGGTTTATCTTCCACTTCATCTTGCAGCATCGGGCACATCAATGATCAAGGTAAAACTTGAGGTAAATTCAGTTTATGATTCTCTAATTCATTAGAAGGTTAAAAAAACTTAATGATTCACCACTTCTCATTCCATGCATTTTATCTTTCATAAACCATCATCCTTTTATTACCCTTCCATTCACTCTGCATATACTCTGATTACAAGACCATGTTAAAAGGAAAAATAATCTTATGGTGAATTGATAAAGCAGCCTCTATGATGTCTTCTCCTTCCATGATGAAAAACATTAGGATGAAGTCATTACTGCCATGAAATGATAAAGGAAACCGCCAATAGACATTGGTCTTACGAAGACAGAGTATCAATTGCCCATTCATCATCTCCATCACTCATCTCTCCTTCACTCATCCCTTTCTTGTCCTCAATTTGTATTGCTCAGTAAATCAGTGTGACCTATTAAGTATGAAGAGTGTTGCACCACAAGAACCAACACCTCCAAACATTCAAGGAAGTGTTGCTCCACAAGAACCAGCACCTACAAATATCCAAGTAATGTTTTCCTACAAGAACCTATCAAAGAGCAAGAGATTGTTTGCATGAGGACATGCAAACACTCAGGCATGGGGGGATGTTGGGCCTCGAATATGCCCATTTTTCCATCATACAAAACTGCCATTTATAACCTAAATTCCGACACCAGCATACTCATTTCACGTCATAATTCCATCATTTATCGCCAAATCACATCCTATGCCTCGTGGTTGATTATCATTAGTTTATTTCGCTTTTCTATGACTAAAGATGATTATGCCATGATTTACTAATGACGGTTTCGCAAAGCTCATTTTCACAGGGTTCCATCACCGAGTTTCTTCACGAGCCAGTAGAGTACGAAAATGACCAATTTGGGGATTTGACACTTTTGGCATGATTCCAGAGAAACCGAGAGAGGTTATTGTCAAAAATAATGTTTTAATACCTTTCCATTACTTGGATTTCACCCAAGTCACTCATGTGGGTCTCTAGAAGGAAATTCACAAATTTTCCCAAATCTGCAATAATTTTCAAACTACCCAATTCCGCCTAGATTTGCGTACAAGTGAAGGCGAATGAAGAAAATTGAGCACATAGGTTTTGGTCCCAGTATATCCAATTTACTAAACCTGAAACAATTTTCTAAAATTACTTACGGTTTAGAATATATATGGAGTTATCTAAGGTCGGTATATATAAAATAGCCAGATTTGTACTTAATAGTCAAATTCAGATCTACCTATTTTTATGCCACGATTACGGTTTGATAAGTTCTTGTCCTATGTTGGGATTATTTGAGGATTTGTTATGCTAAACAGAACAAGTCGTTCCAACAATCTAATTTGGAAGATCGCTTTAGCTAAGATGTTAAACTTGCTATGTATGGTCCAATGTTGTTTTTAACTAAAGTCGATGCCTATAGAGGTTGATCTGTAATAACTAGCAAAGGAGGGAGCGAACAGAAGAGAATATTGTCATTTGTATTTTTTATCTCTAGACATATTATTTTTAATTGAAAGACTGTGATGATGGCTATGTATTGAGTTTAGACCAATTTGTTGGATGGTTCGTTGTGAATTCTCGAACTAGCTGTGTTAAAGCTTTTTGTTTCCTGTAAGTAAGTAAGCTCCCTAGGTGTGGTCGGGCCCAACACCATCTGGGATCAGCTCTATATCATTTCTTAGAAACATAGTTGTGTGATAGTTATAGCCTCTTCTCGTTTGTCTTTGGTTTATCAATTGTTTATATGTTGTGTGGAGATTTCTATTGAATTTGAAACGATTTTAGTATGTTGAACATGTTATGCATTTTCAGATCCTTTACTTCAGCAATTTAAATGTATGGTTCTCGTGTGATTGGCGCTCCTACCTTCAAGGCAGAGTCAAACTCTATTCCCCAAAGCCATGAATTGTATTGCCCTAACTGTGTTGTCACAATTATATAAAAACTTGTTTTAATCACATTGTAAACTGAATATTCGTGGTAAGTTGGTCCATCCGTTGAAGACGCAGAAAAACCCTTGAATGCCGAAGTCAAGATAATTCATTGAGTAATCAGGATTGATATGGTGTGAGTTCAAATGTGTATTGAGTGGATTTCAGTTAATTCTGAATAAAATCGCATTTGCTTGTTTCTTGTTGTTATCAAATTAGTTGGTTTTCTTCCAAGTTATTTTCATGAATAGGAGTGTTTCTTTCCAGATCGATTGATTATAACAGTGTGACTTATCATAAGTTTGATCTAGTCCAAATCGATTGGTTTTCTACTAAATTATTTTCATGAGTGTGTGTGCCATAGAAATATTGTTTTCCATATTGATTGAGTAAGTTAGCTTATCATCGTTTAATCTGGTCTTGTTTCTCAAATAGATTCTTAGTTTCCTAACAAAATTCGCAGATTGATTTTGGAGTTCAAGTAAGCAATTTTCAGTGCGATTTCTCTTGCTTTGTTTTGAGTGCTTGAGTGCAGTACTATAGTTTAGAGTCTGATACTATTAGTCAAAAATGTAGTTTCTAGTGTGAGGTAATTTCCATCAAATGCATGCTTGATTTGATTTCAAAGTTAGGTTGCAATCAGCTGTGTGATTTACCTTTTCATTGAGAAGATAGAGTGTTGTTTTTCCGAGATTTCAAATAGGTGTGCTTGAGTTTAGTTTGAGATTTTTGCAACTGTAGGATAGTTTCTTGAGTATAGTTTTGGGTGCCTGATAACAATTCATCATTGTTTTATTTGTTTGTCATTCTTGAGAATAGAATTAAGGTTTGATATTTGAAGCCCGTTCTTAAGGTTATGATAGATTAGGAATATGTATGCAGATTAGTTGAGTGTGAGAGATCAAATTGCTTGGGTAAGTGTGTGAGACAGAGTATTTAGATTAGTTCCTAACCTAAAGATCTTTTACTTATTGTCAAGACAGTGGAATTAATGTGAAGCCTTTCTCATTCTAGGGTTTGAATCAAAGAACAATTATTGAGTGCAAGATTGATTGCTTAGTTTAAAATTGAATTACCATTGCAAGTAGATTAGATCTTTTAATCCTTTCAAGTGAAAATTGTAAAAGCCAGAAATTAGGATTTGGATTTCGAATGCAACTTCGAACTGCTGAGTTGATGTGTGGAGTCCGTTAATTAGGAATTCATTTTCATCATTTGTCAAAATGGAACCTGTGGTAAAGAATTAAGTCTTCACTTGAGTCTAGATTCCAGTCCAAGATAGAATAGGGTAAGTTTGTAGAGATTTCAAGTCTTTAAGTTGAATTTGATTATTGATGCCACTTGTGTTAGCAAGATGGATTGATTTCCTTTTTGAGTTGTGTGTTTACAAGAATTTGTGTGTTCCATTACTTAACTTATCATTATAAAGGAAACATTAAAGCTCTGACCTACAAACGGAATCAAGAAGTGTAGTGCAGCTCAACTTTACGAGCCCAGATTGACATATAGATGTAGGAGAATTAATACACCTTTTAAACCTCTCAACAGAGTTGTGATACTCCTATCAGTTGGAGTGATCTGTTAACAGGGTATTGATTGGATCAGATGTGTTGGCAGACATGGAACATGAAATGTAGGTAATTAAGAACAATCTAAAGGCAACACAGGATAGGCAAAAGATATATTCAGATCGAAACAGGTTGTTCAAAGAGTTCTAGGTTGGGGAACAGGTGTAATTGCGCATGAAACAGAAGAAGAGATCCTTACATATTGGATCATGTGCCAAGTTGGCACCACGATTTTGTGGACCCTTCAGTATCATTGAGAGGATTGGATCAGTAGCCTATCGAATTGCACTACCCCCAATAGTGAAATTCCATGATGTTTTCCATGTGTCATTGCTTAAGAAGTATGTTAAAGATGTTGATCATGTGATTGACTGGTGTGTATTGCAGGTGGAACTAGATGGAGAATTCCAACTGGAGCCTCAGTGTATATTACAGAAAAAGGTGCTCATGCTCCAGAACCGAGCAATCAAGCAAGTTAAGGTGCAGTGGAAGCACTTTGGGCCCGATGAAGCTACATGGGAGATAGTGGATCAGATATGGGTTGTGTATCCTTGTTTGCCGATTGAGGCAAAGTAGTTTTGGCTTGGTGTTTTGGTGTGATTTTGGTATATGCTTTGGTATATGTTTTCATGTTGGTTTGCTTCTTAGCAGGTTGATCATTGTAAATATTGCATCGAGCTAAGTTATAAAGCCCCAACGACAGTATATGTTTTTCTTAGAATAGTTTTGTGGTTATAGGTTTTGTTGAACACCGAGGACGGTGTTCCCCCAAGGGCGAGGGTTCTGTAACATCCTTGATGAAAATTCCATGTAATAAAAGTTAATAAAGACAAAATAATAACCACTTATGATGGGACACTTATTCAAAGATAAATGTTGGGAAAAATCCTAGTGATGGGGATCACTTTTGATTGTTTATGGCTAAGGAAATTGGCAAAGGCAATGGATAAGGCTTGGGAAAGGCAAAATGGCATTTTTGGCACATTTATTTATAAAAATAATGGAAATTAGGAGAAGAACAAGGTGAAAGTTGACATGTTGCATGTGAGGAGGAAATGAACCAAAATAATGGAAAATGAAGAAAATAGAGGCCTCATTCATAAAAATGCTTCTAAGGATTAGTTGGTAAACTTTTTTCAATTGAGTTTTGGAGCTTTCTCATTATTATCTCTCTCTCTCATATTCTTGGAGACTTATATTTTCTTGGAGAACTCTTGGTGGGTGTGGGATACTTGGATTCTGGGGGTAAGAAGGAAAAGGAAGAGCATGAAAATGCAAGAGGGTATCGGGATCAACAATTACATCAGATTTTCTTGCAGGTATCGAGTTACATGTATGATTTCTTCACTAGTTTTGGCATGCATGGCATATGCATCTGGATTATTCGTCATGATCTATCATTGGCATGGAGGATTTCCTGGATTAACAGTGGATTACCTAGCCTTGCCATTTCTCTGGATAGTCGTCGTAATTGTGGGTTTACTTTCATTGCTTATTTTAGTTGGTTCTCATGTTTCCTCGGATTTGTTTGAGTTATTAGTTCTTGGAAGCCCTGACTGGACAAACGCTCTAGACGCCCTGTAATAGCTTGGGTTGAGTTACTAGTCTTGGAAGCCTTGGTTGGACAAACGCTCTTGAAGCCCTTGGTGGGTTGAGTTACTAGCCTTGGAAGCCCTAGTTGGACAAATGCTCTTGAAGCCCTGTATAAGCTGTGGGTTGAGTTACTAGACCTGGAAGCCTTGGTTGGAACAAACGGTATGGAAGCCTTAGAAGGCTAGGATGGAGACCAATCTGATGATGGTTTTATGATGTCTTACCATGAGGTGGAATCATTTTTTGATGGGTTGAGGTGGATGACCTCTGGAAGCCCTGGATGAGTTTTGATTAATGTGTTCTATGAGATCCCACATCCACGCTTGGAATACGACACAGGGGTGAATGGTTGAAGAGAGATTTGGCTCAACCATTCTATAGTCTGGTGGAACGTGGAAGTCCCATCTCGGGTTTGGATTTTGTATCATTAATGAAAGGTTATTTATCCTTGTATTTCTATGAGCATTTTGATGGATTATATGTGGTCTATATGGTTGTACTTTCATGAGTATTTCAGCTGCTATTATGTTGGTTATGTGTGTGTTTTATGACAACAGCCATGCATGTCTTTCATCATGTTTTTACTTTTAATTGAATGATCAATGTATCTATGACCTAATGGATGGAATAGTAGTTGACGCATTGAGGCATCAATCGTTCTTAGCGATTCTCAGCTAAGTATGAGACCCCTATGCTCAGAATTGTTCTTTACACCTGTAGATTACATATTTGTGATATGTTTGACGAAATGCTTGTCATGGCTAGTAGGGGTATATTCAAGGTCTTAAACAAGTATTTTCTTTAGTACTGTCATTTCCATGTTATTTTACTGTTCTGAATAGATGGTTCAATTCTGGGTCGTGACCTAGGCTTTGGGACTAAAAAAGTGGCTCAAATCTTGGGGACGCTAGCTTAGCACTAACTAAATGAGTCTCTTGATGCGGTAGGAAAGCCTGTGAGAGTGACTCTAGGTTTCTAGACAGTGTCATGCTGATAGCATGAGAGCGAATAAGGCTTAAGTTGTGCAAAAGCTCAGTGGTACCCAAGTGTAAGTTGTCTAAAGTGTTGGATTGGTTCCTGAGGGTCCTGAAGTTGATGTTGAAAGTATGTATGGTGTGTTTCCATCGATTTCACTCCCTTAACGTGACTTATGAAGTTGAATCATATCATAGTGGCATCCTGTCACATGTTTACCCCGGCTGGCCGATTGCTTTGGTAGATGTGGGAGGAGGGTGTTACAGGAAGTTTATATCATCGACTCTACAACTCCGAAACTGAAACCCTAAGCATGGCACCGAAAAATTTGGATAAGAGAAAATCTGCTTTCTCTGAATATGATCATGGACATTTAGGAGACTAAGGTGTGCCTCAATCTAAATCATGTTTGATGCAGGGTTCTTTTTGATCCCAGGATGAGGATTTTACACCAAGATCTGGAGAAGTTCACGATATTTGTGAAAACAATTTTAGGGGTTTATCTTTGTTTGCAAGTCACAACCACATATATAATCTCTTCATGTGCATCCAGGATTCAGGATAGGGTAAGAATCTCATATGGTTGTATTTGGCTCTTACACAAGGATTTGCAACTTCAAGGTCAGGAAACTCTTAGTGAGTACGACATAGTCAAGGATGCCTCAATCCACATTGTAGCAAGAACAAGAGGTGGAGCTAAAGGATGGGATGCATCCTCCTTAGGCCAATCCAAAACCTTTAAAGAAGTCCTAAAACCTAGAACTTCACCATGAAACCCTAAAGAGCTCTTTGGACCAACATTCTCGGTGGAACAGGTAGTGGAAGCCCCTTCTATTGAAGTGAACAACATTGGTTGTGGATTCCTAGCTACAAATTATGAACGAAAAACAATTAGTTGTTGATTCAATGGTTTTTGGCCCACATCATCTGCTCTTCAGGAGTAGATTCACCAGAATTGGTCGCAAAAAAATTAACTGCATTTCTTCTCAAAAGGATTATTTATTGTGTACTTCTTAAAATTTGGAGACTGTAATATTCCTAATAGGAAAATATAGCAAATAACAAGAAAATTGAACTGACTACAACTATAAAATATAAAGACACACAAGCACAAAAATTAAACACAAAAAATATGAGCCAAATTTTGAGCCATTGTATTGATAATAGGAAATTTGATACAACAATGAGAGTAAAATAACTTGGGCTTGCTACTGCACGCTTAAGATAAAACCCAGGTGTCAATGTCGACTCATAGTGTTGGTATCTCTCCCCACAAAAATTGCACCCTACTATGGAGTTTTCTCCTACTTCTGGCTGGAAAGGAACAAGTGTTTCAGCCCTATAGAATGCTAAAAAAAAATGCAAATTTAACTGCAATATCCTCTCAATAGAACCACAAAAACCTAGAAAAGGTTTGGTATCCTTCCACCCGACCCTGAGACCCCTCAAGGAATGTGAGTTCCTCCTACAACCATCAATTCACACCCTTGAATATATCACTGTAAAATAAGCAGCAAACTCCCTGAAATTTCTCCCCAATTTCACCTTTGAAATTCCACCAAATTTAGCCCCAATTTCCTCTGCCTCCACATGACAACAACTCCAGTCCTCAAATGCATGTGTAAGCCCATCTAGTAAACCTCTGTGCAATCCCTGAAGACAAAATAAATTCCTGTTAGTTTGCCTCAAATTCCAACCTGCAAACCACCTCAAATCCCCTGCAAAAATTCCAAACAAAGCACCTCTAATTTCCTAGAAACCAGCGTGCAGTGTAGTTGCACCTCCAAATAATTCAACATCTCTCAACTAGGCCCAGTCTACACACAGAACATGTTGAATACCCCTGAAAGTAGCTCCATAACAACTCTAAATTGTAGCAATGTGTCCCCTAGGGTGACACTCAAGGTTCACCGAAGGAGTTGGAAATTACCACCTAGAAATTCCCTTGTGCTAAGCAACAATAGTTGACTTGGCTAAGCATCTCAAGCGAACAATGTTTTAGTTTTAAAATTGGACAAATACCCCAAAATGGAGCTCCTCTCTTCTATTTATACTTGTTTCCATCGTATATCCTTGTGGGGCCTCCCATTCAACCCCCTTTTTGTTCTCTTTCTTCTCCCAAATTGAATTTCCTCAAGGGGTTCGAATTCCCTCCTTGAGGTACCCCCCACATTCCACCATCCAATTAATTTTTCATTCTTTCTAATGTTTTGGAGCCTCCCTTCTCTCCAAAATTAAAATGGTATCTCCTCATCCACTTTTCCTAAGTTTTATGCCCAAAAATTATCCCATCATCAAAATTGTAAAAAATTGGGAATTACTTAGCAAAATTAATTGCTTGGGATATACAAAGACCAATTTTCTTTTATCTGGGACCATGTTTTTGGGCCCGGTCTAACCCCTCTTTTCAACCATGGTTTCTGGATTTTAATCCTCTCCCTATGTCGACTGTGGCAACCCCAGTCTTGGTACGACTCCCCAATTTTCCTATCCATCAGACACATTTGAATATCCTAGAAGATGTGTGAAATTCACTAGGTCGATTCAACAAAGTCAACACTAAAAGGATTACAAAAGGAATCAACACATTTGTTCACTTACGTGTTGAATTGCATCTCTGGAAGGATTTGCAAAGAAAATCATTCTCAAATGGAGAGATAGGGTTTATTCTCAATCAGTGGATTATGAAAACATGGCTTTTCGATGCAGGACTTGTCAACAATCTAGTCATCTTGAGAATTACTACCACTATTTGCATGGATGTTATTCACAATCAGGTGTTATGAACAAGAACCGTGGATGGCAAGATCCCAAAGAAACCAAAGGTTCCAAGAGTACCGCTTCTCATGAGAAAGACAAATCACAAAAACAAAAACAAATCAACATTAGCTCGACCTCGTGGTGAACCATCTCAACCCTTAGAAAATGAAGCTCCTCTTTCATCCAATACAATAAGGGGCTTAATGATAATTTTGGCAACGTCAATGAGTGGGCACAAACGTACTCAAGAATCTAATCACTTAGATAGATACAAGGAGAAAAACAAGATGCGAGAGCATTTGAAAATGAAGTATCTCAAGGCAACGTTGGTGTTGTCTTATTTTCATCTGCTCCAGGTAACTCCTTGGGATGGATAGACGTTCAAAAGAGAAAAGGAAACAAGGATAAACCCATGAACAATAGGAGAGTCTAAAAACATGACAAAAGAATATATATGGTTGTGTAGCGTGATTCTGTAAAGATGGATGGAATTTGATTTTCAGAGTTAATACAAGTTTATTTACAAAAAACAATGATGTTATTTTTCTTATTCCGTAATTGATTTTACGATAAGGTGGTTATTTACATTTGAGTACAAAGTAGATGCACAATTTCTTCCAAATTTAACCTAGAATTGATACACGTTCCTTTAAAATTAAAAAAAAATTATATATATTTCTAAATTAAAATGTTGAATATAATAAAAAATAAAATAATCTTATATATTTTTTTAGTTTTAATTAAAAGCATTATAAAACAGAAATAATCTAATTCTCATTGTGCTAGTTTAATTGGTTGATGCATGACAAGACACATTTTACAACTCACTATGAGAGAGATTGCAATTCCTTCCATGCTCAACCTAGAGTTGACACATGCTCCTCTTAAAATAAAAATAGAATCTCACTAAACTATCCTAGATCCATCTTAGCTCCAGATCCACCAAGTGCCCATAGGGATCAAATCCCTTTTCACTCTAAAAGAGGTTTTCACCTTAATATGAAAGAGGCATTGTGCAACCCAATATTGGAGAGATGATGTAATGTCTTGTCCTATCCTATAAACATTTTGACTTGGTCAAATTACATAAAAATAAAATTACAATTAAAATAAAATAAAATAAAAATAAAATTAATAGTTAGAATCATAATTAATTAATTATAATTAACAATTAAATTAGCCTAGATCCATCTTAACAGAGAGATTTATAAATCTCTTGAGATGTGTTGACGGTGTTGGACCCGCCAACATGTCAGGCGATCTCCCCGGTAAGAAATCCCAATTAGATCTCAGACTGTTTGGTGTAGGATTCCCAACAGTGGGTTGTACGGTAATGCCTTGACTATGGTTTCACATAGAGGCAAGTAAGATGTCCTTATTGGTAGCAAGGGTGTGACATATGCGGTAAGTCAAGGAAGGTGCATGAGCGGTTCTAACACATGGAGGGTCAGGTGAGTGTGTCCCTTGGAAACCTGTGATAGCACGGAGTTAAGAAGAGAACACATGAGAAAAGATGTATCACAACATGGAAAGAAAGTAAGCTAGCAATCCAAAGTGATGGTTAAACCAACAACACATTTCAGAAATATTCATACACACATATATAGAAATAACTACACATGCATGCATAAGAAAATAGATACATATATCATTTAGAGTACTCAAGATAGCTGAAATACAATACAACATATTCATGAAACCTGTTGGCTCTGTTATATTAAGAATTGTAAGTTCTAGTCATACAATAAATCAATGTCCAACCACTAGTTCTGACATCAAAACGTTACAACCACAACCGCCTGCTCCTCCAAAGAGATATACTAGCTTTTCATAGTGGAGAAGCCAAGGCTCGCTACAATATTGTCCAAGCTCTCTCTAAGATAGTGCTATTGGAAGTTTGGATGAGCAAAAGCCTATAAAATGAGTTATGAGGGACTATTTATAGAAAAGGGTGGGGTGGCCCTTGACATCCCCCTTTGTGACAGTTCATCTACCCTCATGACTCTTCATCTACCTTATGACTGTTACATCCAACTATTGACACTTGAACTTACACTTGAAAAGACGTTACATTACAATGCACATGTACCCATTTGAGACAAAATGTCTTGAGCAAGCCATGTGAGAAATCACTATGACTTGGACAATTGTTGGAAGACCAGCACTTCGACATCCTCATGGTAGTCGACAGTAGCGAATTGATGCTAAGCTTGGTAGTCCACGATGGTGTCCGTGTACACTAAGGTGACATATTTTTAGAAACAAACTCTTGCCTCCATAACATCCGGGTACACTGCTCGGGCTTCGCTATCCAACTCGTCTGATAGCATGGGCATCATTGTCTTGAGTGCAGATGGACCAGAAACATTCTTGTGCATGATGTCTACACTGATTGACTAGTCTGGGCTAGTGGTTATGTGCATCAACTCGTCAAAGTGCGAGTCAAGCTCTAGTCGAACCTGTTAGAGTCAGTATTTTCATACTGCCATTAGTGATCAAAACTCCTCTTTTATATCATATTAGGATCCCATTCTGAAATTTTTGTTATTCCACCTAGGTTCTTATGCAACAATTTACTCACTAATGGTAGCCCTAGTAAAAAAAGCCCTACTCTCCCTCAAAAATCAATATTTGTTGGCCCACCTTCTTGTGTCTTACTGAGCACACATTTATCATAAAAGCTCATTTCATCATGCTTTGTGTCAGTCAAGTCATTCAAGGTCCCATTAGTTCATTAGGTTTCATTCTCCAAGGTCCAATAATACTGCATTTCATTGCATAAAGCAAGCAAAAAGTATGAGAGTGAGAAAAATAATATCCTCTTTTTATAAAGAGGATTGACAAACATGTAGCTATGCTTTCCCAAGTTCTAATTTTTTTCCAACTATCACTTCTATTTCAGATTGTTATTTTATTCCAAAAAGCAGAGATGTAATATTTTTTCTAATTTATGTAATTTTATGTTCATTATATGTAATAAGTTACTATTCCTAAGTTGTCAACTAAAAAAACTATGTGCCAACTTCATCTAAGCAAATTCAAATGTGAAGAGTGCCAAAACTCCAGCACCATCAACTTGCAAAGAAGAAAATCAGAGTGTAAAGGGAAATTAGCAAGCATTTCAAAAAGGAGAAGTGAAACATTAGAAAGTGGGTTTTAAAGCTAAAGATAAATTTCACTCAAGTATAAAGGCTTTCCTAACATCTAACTCAACTCCATTTGCCTCCTATCATTTCTTGAGTAAACCCCAAGAAAGCATTCCTCATGATTTTGGGCGGATTCATCAAAACAGAGGCAGGCGTAGCGCATAAAGCAGTCTGGCGCTACGCACACACCAAAGGCACTGCGCATAGACCAGACAGGGGTTGTGCACGCACCAAAGGTGCTAAGCACCTATCAAAATTCATCTATAAGCTTTCAAACTTCATGCAACTGTTCCAAATCGTCAGCACATGATTTGTTAACCTCTTAGCAAGTAAGTGAAAAAAAATCCCTGTCCATCCCTCCTTACATCTCACAAGTCATCAATTCATGCTATGAAGTTTATTGTGTGAAATTTGGAATTCTTAAGACTTGCAAACCCTAATTTCATTCCTACACCCCCAAAATTGTTTCTAAGACCCTACTATCCTTCCCACATCACAATAAACCCTATCCCTACCCCCGTATTGCTAAATCCCTATCCCAAGTGTATTCTCCCTTAAACCCTAAGTCCTAGGCAGCAAATTCCTAGGCAACCATACTATGTACCTGTAATAAAATACCAATTCCTAAATCCCATAAATATTTCAATCCCCTATCACTTCCCTAAGTTCCCTAATCCCTTCCTCCACTCAGTAATTTTTCCTACCCCATTCCCACTCCCATTTCCTAATCCCTAGGGTTTCAAGCAAAAAGAACAAAAACACATCATGGAGGAAGAAAACAAAGAATTTTCAGAAGAGGAAGACACAGAAGAAATAAGACCACACAAAGGATGAAGAATATTGAGGTTTGAACCTACCAACACCAGGGAACTAATGGTCTCACCTCTGACAGTCACTTGTTTCAAGCATATGGGATGTTTTGATTTTTGTGAAATGGTACAAAGAGTTCAAAGCCATCATGTTTTCACTGGATTTTTCATTTCAAATCTTAAGGACAATCAAGTGACCCTTGCTGGTGTAACCTTCACCATATCCTCAGCCATTATCATTGCTGCTACTGGAATACCTAATGTGGATGAAAAGTAGTTTAAATCTCAAAACCTAGATCATCAGTATTATGAGCCATATTTGAAGCCTCGATACAAAAATGAGAGAAAGAAATTCTTCCCTTTTAGCCACCTTCTTGATACATATGCTCCCATGATGAAAATTATCATGAAGTACTTCACTTGTGAAGCCATATTTTCCACAATCTACACATACCACATCAGATTGCTCATGCACTTTATAAGAGTCAGAATGTTCAATATTCCTTATTATTTGTTTAGGAGCATCGAGAAAATGGCATACATAGTTTAGGGAAAAAGGAATGAGAAAAAAATGAGCATTCTCTTTCATCATTCTCTGATTAAGATCATTGTCCTCCATCACCTTAATCAGCTGAACATCTCATGGGACACTTTCATTTCTAATAATATTTTCACTGCTCCACAAACTTCACATGCTGAAGGTATGCCTTCTTCATCTCATCCCACTGATCATCATGCTGAAGACATACCCCCTCCATCTCATCCCACCACACCTATCCCTCCATCATATCATCCTCTTTCACCATCATCATCACCATTGTATTTGTTATCACAACCCTTTTTTTTTTTTTTTTTTTTTTTTTTTTGGAAAGTTTGCCTTGTCTCTAGTCATGGTCTTATAATAAGTTTTGAGTCATCACATGCTTAAAGGGATAAGTGATAGGATTAGAGCCTCAATAGTGTCATTCTCATTTCCAAACCCTTCTTCTAGTCATGGTCTTAAAGGGTTTCTAGATCATTTCATGCTTAAAGGGTTAGGTCATAGGGTTAGAAATCTTTAAGGTCATATTTCATTTCCAAACAAAGTTTGAAAACCTTATTCCATGACTTAGAAGTCTCACCTTGTGTTTAGAAGTCATATCTCAATTCATTTTGAATAAATTTTGAAATTAGCTACGAATCCACATTTTCATAGTGCAGACAGCGTAAAAAGCCTGTTTTGCGCTACGAAATCACTGAAGCAACATTTTTCGACCGAAAATTTGTTTTAAGTAGTCAACTTACAAGGGGTCCCTTGAGCAACTAAAAGCATATTTTGGAAAACTGAAAGAGGTTTATTTCTTCCTAACATACCTATATACAAAAACCTCTTTCAGTTTCTTCAAATTCATTATGAGCTGGGAAAAGTTGATGACTCAACATGAACAGTAGTTTCATAGCACACTATGAAACTGCTATAGGTGCAGTTTTGTTCTTTTTGGCTAATCTTCAAAGAAATGAAGGGGCTATTTTTGGAGAAGGATGTTGTTGCAGAAATGTAAGGAGATAATTTGGACATCAGCAATCCCCACCCTTTTCTATAAATTTGGACATCAGCAACCCCTTCAAAACTTAGTTGGAAGATGGCATTGTGCACAGACCAAAGGCATTGCACATAGACCACTGGCATTGCGCGTAGGACAAATTGCCTGATTTTTTCACTTTTTTCTCTAGTTTTGATTTTCATCCTTGGGATTCAACTTTTACTAATTTAATTGATATGGTAAATGTAATTATGGTCTTTTACTATTACCTAAGGGTAAATACATTCGGTTAACAATCTTCACCAAGTTAGATGAATCAATTTCAATGTAATTAGGGATAAGTCACTTTGACCATCCTACATTCTAGCTATCAGTTCAAATTTTGGTGGAATTGTTCCTCCTCTCATGGATTCGACCCCTGAGGATGGGAGGAGTTTTTTTTATGTATATATCTTTCCTTTCTTCACTCTTTTCAGAGCTTGGACTTAGTTGGATGTTGTACTAGTGATCAGAGACACCATTGTATCAAATTTTGGCCAGTTTTAATAGATGAGTTGTAGTTACTTCTTTGGGATACATGTGGTATGGATGTTTAGCATCGCTTATTCTTTGCTATCATTTGTATGAATGTTTTGTAAGTTCATAAACCATTTCATGTTTATTATATGGTAATTTTCAAGTTGATAGGCAGAATACATGTTTGCCCATGTTCTGTTTTGGGAAAGTTATCATAATTTGTCCATTTTTCTTTAGTTTAGGAAGAATACATCTCATATGCTCTTCCTAACTCCTCATCAGTCTTAAACCATCTCACCAAATCACCTTTTAAGTGTTAAGCCTCCTGCCTACCTTTCTCCTTTGAATGTTTGCAGTGATATCTCATTTGCCCTGACCTAGCCTCTTTGACCTAATACCCTCATCCAACAATAACCCCACCAAGTCAAATCAAAACAAACCTTTGCACATCATAATTAGCCTAAAACCCTAATTCATCCAGCCCTCTTGGTTGTGATTTTGTGGAGAGATCCCTCTCTAGCTTGGTAGGGCTAGCTACCAAGTCAAAATATTGGTCTGTGGTTACCTGAGTTGGACACTTCCTCGGCCTTGGAGATTCGAAGGAGTGATAACATATTGGCACCGTTGCTGGGGAACGAAAGATTCATTTTCCTTGGGTGTACGACAACTTTTCATTGGAATTTGGTCCTTTGGATGATAGGACTAAGTTTCAAAAAGGTTGATTCTGTAATTACAATGTCAAGATTGTAGAGATGGCTTTGATGAGACAAACAAGATCAAAATCCAAATCCTAATCCAGCTGATTCAGTCGAAGGTTTTTTAAGTTCGTTCGAAAATTAAAGAAGATCACAAATTACAAGTTCAATCAAACCTTGTTCCATTGGTAAGCTCTTGATTGTTACTTGTTTAAAATTTTCTCTGGAAGACATTCCTTTGTTTTGAAGTTTGAAACTTTCTTTATTCTACTCAATTCTGAAGTCTTTTACCTCACAAAGTTTTTGACCCCATTAAAATTCTGGCTCCGAAAAGATATACCTGGTCAAACCCTAACCCAAACCCTCCTTCTCCTATTGATTATCCCGAAAGATTGTTAAGAAAACCTAAAATTTCTTTCCCCACGACTGAAAGAAAAAAATTGGAAAGAACTACCTCTCTACCAGATCAGATACTAAGTGTTGAGGATGTTCCTTTTGATATCAAATTCGAGCTATCCTTATTCCGTTCAAAGTCCGAGTCTTGTCTTATAGAGATAGTGTTTGATCCCATAAAGTTTGATTCATACTTACTCGCCTCAAAATCTTTTTTTAATCAACCTTCTGCTACATCTCAGTTTTCAAAACTCGAGCACGACGTTTGGTCTAATTTCGATAAACTTCAAATCTTAGATGATCAATTACAAATTAATGCAGAAAAAACCTATATCCAGTATCATCTTGAAATCTTATCTTCTGCCATACCCTCTACTGCACCTCCGAAAACATCCGTATATGTACTTCCATCTTCATCTCAGCCAACACAACCCATTGTAGTCCCCATATGCCCTCCCCCAGTAGTCATGGAGAGATTTTCTCCCTTACAATTACTTGGTCAGTTGGCAACTTTGCCTCAGACCTATGGCCAAAGACTTCCTCTTTTTTATGGTATCCTGGGAATCACAACACAACAACATATTGACAAAATGGTTGATTTCATTGATTTAGAGGAGGTTGATGAAGATGATGCTAAAATGACACTGATGGCTCAAAGTTTTTTTGGAGATGTGAAAAAATGGTTCCGTGGTTTGGCAGCTTGCTCCATTGATACTGTGGTGAGGCTTAATGATTTGTTCTTAGCCAAGTGGCAGGAAAATAAAAATCCGTTGCAGATCTTGGTAGAATACAACACATTGAAAAGGAATCCTAACAAGACGGTTCAAGATTTTACTATAAGGTTCAATCAGATCTATGATTCCATTCCAGATAACATGATACCCCCACTTGATTTGGCACTTCAACACTACCCGGATGCCTTTGATCTGAAGATGGCTTATCAATTAAGAGAAAGAGATCCTGCAACTCTGGAAGAAATGCAAAATAATGTAATGAGCATGGAAGCAAACTTGATGATTAAAAAGTCTAAGTTGAAACATGAGAAACCAGAGAAGAAAGTAACCATCAAAGAAGAACCTTCTCCTTCCACCAATCTTAAACTAGATGCACTGATCAGAACTATGGAGAGGATGGCCGACCAAATGATAAATTCAGATAGACTGCAGGAGCCACAAGTTAGAAATCCATATTTTAGAAACCAACAACAACCTTAGTACATGATAAAACAAAGCGAACAGAAATATTCTGAAGCATCAACATCTCAACAACAAATTCGAACACCCTTGCAGTAGAATTATGCTCAAGGAGAATTTGATGATGAAATCGGCCCGATTGTCAAGGAAAACCACTTATTTTGGGAAGATTACCATCCCATTTTCTTGACTGAAAATTAGAAGTATGTTGAGAAGATGGAGGAACCTAAAGATGAAGACTACATACTGGAAAATGACTATGCTTTGGAAACCCAATCAGATGATTATCAAAGAGGATACTTGAATGTAATCAGCCCTCAGCAGAAGCAATATTCGTGAGAAATAGAGATGTCTCGATCACTCCTATTAAGAAAAGGACATCCCAGCAGAAGTATACCCATCAAAAGACAAATCCTCAAAGTAATCAAAGTAAAGGTAAAGATCTCGCAATAGCTAACCAAAACAAATTAAATTAGCCATCTACAGAAGGATCAGACATCAAAAGGTCTAACGAAGAAGAGAGACATCATCCAAAGAGAGGTAGATAAATCAGGCTCGTTCAATCTAGAAACTAAAATTTCATAGTTGAAAGTGTCAATCCCTCTTACTGAACTAGTCAAAAATAACCATTATAAGTCTGATATAGTTAAAATACTGAAAGTTGACCCTATGTCTGACATAGTTAGTTTTGAAGATGACCAACTTGAATTAATTTTTGGTCCAGCCATAGATGGTTAGTCAGAACATAGTGAGGTTCTTCCATTTTACCTGAGTTTAAGAATCCACCAATACATTCTTCATAACTCCATGCTTGACTCTGGAGCCTCCCATAATTTAATGCCCAAGGACATCATGGAAAATTTGGGTCTAGATATAACTTGTGAATACCATGACTTGTACTCTTTTGATTCCAGTAAGGTCCGTTGTCTTGGTCTAATCAAAGATTTGGTAGTATCCCTGGACCAAATCTTGACAAAGAATGTCTTAATGGATGTGGTGGTAGCTGATATACCACCATGGTTTGGTATGTTATTATCAAAGTCTTGGGGAGTGAAACTAAGAGGCACACTATAGTTAGACTTCTCCTATGCCACCATCCTAGTTTTCGGGCAATTGAGGAAATTGTACTGAGAAACCAAAATGAAATTCATAATAACTGGCAAGGAGAGGTCGAATAATCATCCTATAAATGTTGTACATACAGATTTAGAATCATTTATTTTATATAATGATAGTGGATTGAATGACGTAGATAGTCAGCTTGTGGAAATAAAAGATATACCAGAGATTTCCAATTGTATAAGGACAGTTTTAGGTCAGGAAAAAGAAAATCTGCCAAGTTCATCAGAATAGCCACCGGACAAGGAAGAGAAAGGCTTAGAACAACCATCAAAGAAGGTAATGGAAAATTTAGAACAACCTGAAGAGAGAGTTCAAAAATTTGACCCAAAGCAAAGACCAGATTTACAGCCCTTGGAAGAGGAGCATGGTCTTTGGACCATGGACTTTGATGGTGCTCTCAGGAAAGATGGAGCAGGCATTGGAATTTGGATTTGAAGTCCACATCATTAGCAAGGTGAGGTACCTCAGAATGTTATATTATGCTCATACAAGTTAGCTTTTGACTGTACTAATAATGAGGCGGAGTACGAAGCGTTGATCACATGTTTAAAGATCTTGAAAAGATTGGGTGCATGGAGAATTTCTGTGTATGGTGATTCAAAACTTGTGATTAAGCAAGTTAAAGGTGAATATCAAGCTCACCATCCATGGATGAGACAATATAGAAATGTTGTTTTAGATATTTTGAGAATGATTTTGGAATATACACTTTAGGTTGTACCAAGGAGTCAGAATCTTATGGTAGATTCTTTGGCTACAACAACAAGCAATTTCAAAATCCCCATATTTTCAAACAAGAAATTTGAGATTCATGTAAAGCATCGACCCTCTGTTCTTGACAACTTGCGATATTGGCAAATATTTTGGGATGACAAGCAGGTAAATAATCTTCTTTAGAGTAAAGGAGAGTTTGAGAATTGTTCCATGGATGAAGTATACAACAAGGATGATCAAGTCATCGAGGCAACCCAAGTTGATATACTAGAGTTGAAGGACGACAATATTCTGAAAGGTCTTGTACCTTTGGAAGACTTGTTTGATCAGGATGATGTAGCAAGGAAGCCCACATTGGTTCCTACGGAGAAATGTGTCGAAGACGTGAACATTGGAACAACAGATAAACCAAAAATGATCAAGTTGTCCAAATCATTATCTGCAGAGGTAAAATAAAAATATACTCATTTATTGTCTAAATTTTCTGATGTTTTCCCGTGGGATTATGCAGACTTAAAGGAGTATGACAAGAAAATAGTTCAACATACCATCCCAATTAAACCTTATCAAAAGCCCTTTAGACAATAGCTAAGAAGGATTAACCCAAGGTTGTTTCCATACATAGAGAAAGAAATTAACAGACTTTTCAAGGCGGGCATCATTGTTCCCATAAGATTTTCTGATTGGATATCAAATCTAGTCTCGGCGAGAAAGAAGACTGGGAAATTAGGCTCTGCATAGACTTTAGAAACTTAAACAAAGTATCTTTGAAAGGTAATTATCCACTTCCCAAAATGGACCATATCCTTCATAGAGTCGTTGGCGCTTCGCGGATGTCACTAGTGGATGGCTACTCCGGTTACAATCAGATTTTAGTGCACGAGGATGATTAGGACAAGACAATATTTACCACACCTTGGGGTACATTCAAATATGCAAAAATGCCATTCGGTCTCAAAAATGCAGGGGCCACTTTTCAGCGTGCCATGGACATAGCCTTTTCCAATGAAAAAGATGTTTTCTTGGTTGTATATTTAGATGATGTAATGGTATTTTCACATTCAGGTGATGAGCATTTGCATCATTTAAGAGTTATTTTCCAGAGATGTAGAAAGTTCGGGATCTCTCTCAATCCGAAGAAAAGTTTGTTTTCTATGGAGGAAGGCAAACTTATCGGCCACATCATCTTAAAGGACGACATCTGGATAGACCCTTCATGGGTAGAATCCATTCAAAAAATTGATTTCCCTCACAGCAAGAAAGAAATCCAAGCATTCAATGGTAAGATGAATTTGTTACACAGATTTATTCCTCATTTGGTTGAACATATTAGAGAGATGACAAATATGTTGAAAAAAGATAATGATGTAAAATGGTCCAAAGAATCTCGCAAGTCCTTTCATGCGGTAAAACTTGCCTTAACCATTGCCCCTATTTTAATCACTCCCGATTACTCCATTGATTTCATAATATTCTCTTTTGCTTCTAAGCATACCATGGCAGCAGTATTAATGCAGAAAAGGGATAAAACTGAGCCGCCAATAGCATTTTTCAGTCGCAATATCAGAGATGCAGCCCTTAAGTACAACATCATAGAGAAACAGGCTTTGGCTTTGGCAAAGGTGGTAAAAGATTTCATAGTTTACATTTTACATTTGCATACTCTTGCTTATGTGCCTAATGCAGCGGTAAAAGAAGTTCTTTTGCAAAATGACCCAGAAGGTAGAAGAGGTAGATGGATAGCAACATTATTAGAATATGATCTTAAGATCAAGCCTACCAAGCTGATTAAGGGTCAAGGCTTAGCCAAACTCATGGCTAAGTCAAATCTCCATGCTCTAGATATCAAATTTGTAGCAGCATTGTCCAACAATCAAGAAGAAGTAGATCTCATTCAGGTATCTGACATATTTTTATCATCTCCATGATATTCTAATATTATTTATGTTTTGCAACATCTAGATCCCTCTCCAGGCATGTCTAAGGCTAAGAGAAGGTCATTGAAGTTGAAGGCTTCTAAATATTGCATTATGGACAATGCGCTTTATTGGAAAAATCCTGGAGGTGTATTGCTGAACTATTTGACCGAAGATGAGTCTAAAGAGGTAATAAATTACTTCCACAAAGGAGATTGTGGGGGCCACTTGTACTGGAAGACCACGACCAACAAATTACTGAGGGAGGGTTACTATTGGCCTACACTTTTTACAGATATCTACAAGGCAGTGATGAGTTGTCATGAGTGCCAAGTTTTCCAAGGTAAAAGAAAACTTCTACCTTTGCCTCTACAACCTATATCAGTTCATGCACCTTTTCAACAGTGGGGCCTAGATTTCATAGGTGAGATTAACCCATCATCATCCGCACAATACAAGTGGATATTGACAGCTACAAACTACTTTACTAAGTGGATCGAAGTGATTCTAACCAGGTGTTGTGCTATACAACAAACCCTCAATTCAATTTATTTTACTTTAGAAAATTATAAATTGAAATAGGTCCCTTTTAGAATAAATTGGTATTAATCCATCACTTTTCTAAAGGTTCGGAAATAAACAAAACAGCTTTAAACCTTTCGAAATAAATCTAAACGAATAATCCTTTATTATTGCGATAAAGCGATCACAAGATCACATATCGCAACAACAAAGGATGCATAAACCATGACCCATTGATTTTCCCCGATGCGATAAAAGCAAAATAGCTAATGGATATCGGGAAAGCAAATAATAAAAGGCCCCTCCCCTTCACTCCGACGCGATATCGCAATCGGCGATCGGGGAATGCTACGTGAACATAACAAACTCTCCTCGTTCAATCCCCCAATGCGAGTCAAGCAATATCGCTATCGGCGATCGGGGATTCCATAAGACTTAAATAAAATTGCCCAAACTTTCCTCCGATTACCGATTGCGATGAGTCTAAAGCGTGACTTTCAAAAAGGATCAATATGATTTCACTATATAAAATATTAATTATCATTGAAAGCCTTTTTCTTCGCGATAGGGATTCGCCCGCGTCCAACCGCCAAAAAATCAAATCCACGCTTAAACCATTATTCGACAAATAAAGGATATAATGAGCAATTAAATGATTGACAGGTTTTAACGACCAATTAATGAGCAGTCATGCCTAAATCCTTTCAGAGATTGCATCCGCGGGAGCCTTATGTTAAATCCTCCATTACTCATTGATTAACGCAATTGCCTCATACTTGGTTTTAGCCATCTATTCTCTGCATTACGTTTATTTTTCTTGCACATAATTTTTCCGCATTAACGATGGGAAAGAAATCAAAGAAGTCTGGAACGCCTTCGGATCCTATGATAACAGGGCAACATGCCACCGATCTGGGACCAAGCAAGAAGGGAATAATCTCAGATACCACATGTCTCGGCCTTGGCAACACTACATGGAAAAGTATTTACAACTTGGTAGAAGCCGAGGACCCTCAGCAAACATCGGTACAAGCTTCAGCAGGTTTAAGCCGAAAATCTGATGCTACTTTAAAGGATTTGGCTGATTCCTACCTACATAGGATAGCAGCTCGAGAGCAAATTCTTCTGTATAAGAATGTGGTGAGATGGGCAATCGAGGCAATTCCAATTATGGAAAGAACATTCTGCACTGTCGATGGAAGAGTATTTGGTTCATTTAAGCCCAATGATTTCAGACAAATGTACCACTTGCTCGAGCCAGAGAAGAAATACAATAAAGCATTCTTGGAGAAGTTTCGAGATGAGAATGAGACTGAGTCAGCGCCTATACGAGAATGGAGACAGAACCCGGCGAAACACAAACATGAGTGTTTGGGTAAGTACTCCGTCGACTCCTTATGCTCTTCTTATTGTTATGCTGGAGTCATGATGTGTCGGTTATGGGGATTGCATGATTCTTCCAAGTTTTCCATAGAGATGGTTCCTCTGATGGAAGCGGCATGTAATAGTGAAATAATGGATTGGGGGACTATATTATCGGATAAGTTAGCTACAGCTATTCTTGAATTCATAAACAAATCCCGTGTTACTGATAGGTTCATCCCTCCATTTTATTTTAGTGCCTACATTCTGGATACCCTTTGTTTCAATTCTGAGTTTCTTGTGTTAGGGTGGAGATGGACTCCACAGGACCCTATGCCTATTCATGTCTACCACCAGAAATTATGGAAAGCTCATTATAAACACCATTTATACCAAG
>APFE031043224.1:0-26202 GCA_000404065.3 Pinus taeda
ATGCATTATTAATAATTCACACTAAATCCCCCTCACCCTCCCCCTCACAATAATGCACCCTCACCCTCACCCTCACCCCACCCTCACCCTCACCCTCTTAATAATGCACACTAACTGCCCCCTAACCCCGCCCTCATCCTCATAATTAATAATGCACACTAACCCCCCTCACCCCCACCTTCATCCTCATATATATGAGGGGTGGGGGTGCGGGGGAGTAAGTGTGCATAATTAATAATGCACACTAACTTCCACCCACACCCCACCCTCATATATGAGGGTGGGGGTTGGGGGTGAGTTAGTGTTCATTATTAATAATGCACACTAACTCACCCCCACCCCTCATATATGAGAGTGGGGCGTGGGGGGGAGTTAGTTTGCATTATTAAGTGGGGGGAGTTAGTGTGCATTATTAATAATGCACACTAACTCCCCGCACTCCCACCCTCATGTATTTAATCTCAATGGCTGGTTTTTCGAATGAATTTGTTGTTCAAACACTCGAGGATAGGAAAATTGCTAACCAAAAGAGATGGTCTTTTATGAACAAGTATCTGAACAAATCTTCTGAAGAAAAATTATATGATGAAAAGGTTATAGTTCAAGAGTTTGAACCTCATCCAAATTGGACATTGCCAGAAATAGAAATAAACAAGTTATATAAGATTCCTGCTTTCCAGTTTAGAGCAGCTCAGCTATTTCGCTTTACTTCCGTGAATATACTTATTTCTACTGATCAGAAAGTCTATCAGATTCCTTTGATTAAAAAAGAAGATATTGAATGGGGTTTGGAAAATGGATTCAAATATGTTCACATAGGCATGATCCAGTTTGGGATTAATCCACTTGTTAGACCTGGATTAAACACTTCTTGCTTAACTTGTGTTCTGGATACTAGACTGAATGATTTTAATGATGCCTTGCTGGGAGGTTTCCAGAGTCCTCTTAATAATGGTCCCGTTTGGTCTTCTGTAATCCCCAGATATCAGGTTTCGTTGAGTGATCCATATATAAATGAGTTTCTGAATGCCTATGTCCAGTTCAATGGTTTCAATGTTGCCCCACAAACTTTGATTGCTCAGCTTCATTCTTCTATCTGCCTTAGATTTGTTTCAAGCACAATGCCACCACTCAATCCTAAACTGTGCTCAAGAGCCTTGAAAGAAGGAGTAATAGTTGGTCCCGGTAATACTGCTCCCTTGCAAATAGGATTTTCTGAATGCACTCTGCCAGAAGAATGGAATAGCACTTATGTTCCATTATCTCAAAGATATCCTCAACTGCAAACGTCAAGAGAGCCAAGGCAATTGTCTGTTGTCAAGCACTCTGATGGTTCTTCTGGCCTCAGGTTCACAAGCCCTCGTCTTGTCAGATCCATGACCATCTCGGATAGGTCCCCATTTTTAGAAAGTCGAGACAGTACAAAAGCAGTAATACCTCCACCAATCACACGTTCTCCTGCTCCTTTACCAGCACCGTCCATATATTTTTCTCCCAAAAGGAATCAAAAGAATCCTCTTACTCACAAATCTGATGATTGCCAATTCTGTGTATCTAGTCCATCTTCCAGTTTCCAACTTGAAGATCAGCAGCTTGAACCAGTATTGCCTGATATAAAAAGCTTTATCCTTCCCAGAGCCTCACAGGATCCAATTGCAAAGATTAACGAAAGATATCTAGAGCGTACTAACTCTAGGAAAACTTTCAAGAATGGTACTCTGAAGATAGATTTCCAATGGATACAAATGAAAAATATGTCAGATACAGAGCAGAATGAAATAGAGAAGATGCACAATTATACAAATTATCAGATTGTTTGTATGCTGCAGAATATAGATGATATTGCCAAAGATGTGCTAGAAATTAAAGAACATATAAAGAAGTTGCACATTGGTTATAATGAATGTTTAGGAATTCAGAATGAGCACAAACAGAAATTGATTGATGTCAATTCCAACATGGGAATAATATCCAAGTCCCTTGAACACTTGAGAGATGCACTACCACAACCTACCTCTCCACCTCATTATAGGGAAGTAGATATTTCAAGTTCAAAGCTAAAGTTTTCTTCTAGTACAGAGGAACCAAAAGATGGTCTTAGAAGTATTTTGTTCAAAAACATTGATAATATAGATACTGCTAAGATTGAAAAAGTAAGAAAAGGAATAATGTTAGCCAGAGAGAAAACAGATTTAATGAGAAATAGGCTAACCATTTTTCCTACTGTTGAAAGTTTGAGATTACCAAAGGGCTATGTCAGTCTCAAATCCTTTCTAGAAAATGGCCAACCATCTACTCCAAAAATTTTGGCCATGTCTGGTGTTACCTCTAATTCTGCAAACCACACCCAAGGAGAAACTAGTTCTAAAAGGGATAGAGGTGATACATTCTCATTCTCACATAAAGGAAAGAAGGGTGACTGGGATACTTTTGCACATGGCGCATCACCTGATAGTCCTTTTTCTAGATTCAAAGACAATTTGGAAAGTGTCCCTGCCAAATTTGAAAATCCATCAGCTAAAGGATTTGGTAATACACGTTTAGTAAATATTGACTATATGAAAGGTGAAGATGTCCTAGGCACTACAGAGAAAAGTTGAAACTAAAGCACCATGGTCAGATATAGTTACACAAATTGTTTGGTATTTTATTGGAATTTTGAAACAATGGTGGGAAAAGTTGTCTGAAGAAGAAATGAACAATATTATTTAACATCCAACAGATCCCCTGAGAGCCATTTTTGATGCATTAAAACATGAATTCATAGGAGTTGTGCCAGAGAATTCAGCACATCATGGTCAACTCTTTTTATCACAAAGATTGTGTAACATAGATTATCTACATGATTATTATTGTTTTATGCAAAAACTCCTTTATCAAGCAGCAAATCCTCACAATGTTGCTTATCTAAGGTATTACATAGCTTTAATGCCAGGGAAAATCCCAGATTTGATTAACCAGTATATTGAGACCAACAAAGTACAAATTGAAAATTCTTCATTTGCTGCAGTACATCAGATAATAGTTTATATTCTGCAAAGGGAATGTGCATCAGAAAAAGCTAAAAAGAATTTTAAAAAGCAGATGCATTTCAGTGCAAAGTTGTGTAATAATTTTGCAGAAACTTATGATTTTGGATGTAGTAGCAAATCCAAAAAGAGAGTGCCGAAAGTTTCACGCTCATGCAAGACAGATAAGTATACTCCGAGGAAGAAATACTATCCTTTTAAGTTTTCCAAAAAGAAGAGGACAATATTTAGGAAAAGAACAAAGCCTTCTAAAAGAGTAACTTGTTTTATATGTGGGAAAGATGGCCATTATGCAAATACATGCAAAGAGAAAAAGAAAAAGAAACAGTTCAAGATTATGGACGTTTTCACTATAGTCCATAATCCAGAAGATTGGGATCCCATATCCCACTTAGATGGAGAATATTTTGAAATATCCATTGATTCTTCTAATTCAGACGTTGATGATTTACTTAATATCAGCAAAATAAGGTTGGAATCTGATTCCTCTGACTTTGATGAAACTTTTTATTGCTGACATTAAAATGTTTTGCTTCAATAAAACAGATAATTTGCAGAATCAGATTAATGACATAAAGGCATAGCTAGCCCAGCTTGCACCATCTCAGTTAATAGCCAGTAGAAGATTGAAAGAAAAGCTGGAGAGTTTAGAAAAACAATTGCCTTCCAAAAGGGTCACTGAGGATGAGTATTTCGAGGCAAGAGAGTTTGATTCAATGTTCAAACCATTGAGTTTTACAGAAGCTTCTCAAGATACAGGTATGGATGAAATCAATACTCTCGAGGAAAATTAACAGTTTGGAATCATCTAATAATTTAACAAGATCAGAAATGTTGCAATTATCAGCCAAACTCCAAAATCTTATTTCTGAATATGATGATGCTAATTCCAAATTGGCGAGAATTCTGCTGAAGGATATTCCAGAAGAAATGCCCATGAAATCTAAGGAAGTAGATTTGGTAAACATCATGGGAATAGGAGATAAAGTGGTAATCCCTCTGAAAATAAAATTGCCAAACATAAAGGAATACACTTTAGATGCACAAATTGATTCTCGAGCAATGTGCAGTTGCTGCAAGTTTGGTGCAATTCCTTCTTATTATTGGCAGCCTACCAAACTGTCCTTCAGAGCTGTAAATAAACAATTGATAGAAATTAACTATATATCCCCTGATTTTCCAGTCTATTTGAATCATGTACAGACTTATGTTACATTGTACAGTTTTGATACAGGCTCAGATGTCTTGTTAGGACAAGACTTTTTGAAAAGATTCCTCCCAGTTACCTTTGGAAAAGATTCCGTTACATTTACCACTAATGAGGAACCAGTTATGATTCCTGCAAAGAATGAGTACTAGCTTAAGGTCAATCCCAGTGAAGAAGATAATTTGCAAGACACTATGCATAATCTTACAAAGATTCAAAAAATTGGCAAGCATGCAGACACGGGGAAAAGACATTACAGGCAATCTCAGATAAGCTACACCAAGATTGCACAGCAAGCAGGCCAGATGCTTTCTGGACCAGAGAAAAATATTTTGTAGCATTACCTTATAAAGAAGGGTATGTTCCTAAAGCACAGAAAGCAAGTGCTAATCATATGTCGCCTACTGAACAAGCCCTGTGCAAACAAGAAATTCAACAACTGCTTGAACAAAATCTGATTGAACCTTGCAAAATTCCATGGGCCTGCCCAGCTTTCTATGTCAACAAACATAGTGAGCAAAAACGTGGCAAGAAGAGTTTGGTAATTAATTACAAAATATTGAATGAGGCTCTCATGCCTATCAGGTATCCCCTTCCCAATAAAGAATTGTTGCTTGCTAAAATAGCTAATGCCAATGTTTTCAGCAAATTTGATCTTAAAAGTGGGTTTTGGCAAATTGGCATTATTCCAGAAGACAGATATAAAACAGCCTTCACGGTTCCCCATGGCCAATATCAATGGACAGTCATGCCATTTGGATTAAAAAATTCTCCCTCTGAATTTCAAAAAAGGATGGAAGATATTTTTGGAGGGGTAGAATATGTAATTGTATATATTGATGATTTGCTTGTGTTCAGTAAGGATGTAAATACTCACAAGATGCATTTAGAATATTTTTATGAAATGGTATACAAGCATGGTTTAGTTGTATCTGACTCAGAAGAAAAAATTCAGATTGGAAAAGTCAAAATAGACTACTTAGGATTGCATATAGAACAAGGTCATATCGAGCTCCAACCTCATGTCCTTCTCCATATTTTAAAGTTCCCTAATATTCTCCTTGATTAAAAGATGCTTCAGAGATTTTCAGGTTGCTTAAATTACATCCGGAAGTTCTATGAAAAGCAATCTAAAGATACTAAGATTTTGCAGAAAAGACTGAGGAAAGAAAGAATTGGATGGTCCAATGAAATGACTACAACAGTAAGAAACATAAAAAGCAAGATTAGGGAACTTCCTAAATTAAGAGTGCCTGTTACTAATCTCCCATTCATTCTTGAAACAGATGCATCTGATCATACATGGGCTACAGCGTTGTTACAAAAACATGGAAAGAAGGAACTTGTTTGTGCATATGCCTCTGGCACTTTTGATAATACAGAGGTCAAGTATCCATCCTCCCACAAAGAAATACTTGTTGTCAAAAGGGGAATCCAAAGATTCAGGTTGTTCTTGAAGAGTGTCAGGTTTTTGGTTAGAACTGATCTGAAGCACATGAAAGGAATTTTGTCTAACAAAAAATTGTTAGAACAAGGAAATACCAGGGTTCTAAGATGGGCTATTTGGCTAGAAGGATTTGATTTTGACATCGTCTACAAATCAGGTGATGAAAACTACTTAGCAGACATGTTGACAAGAGAAGGAGCTCCATAACTCAAAGACATCAAGATGTTCAAACCCCTATACAAAGGAGAAAGTTCTTCGAGTAAAAGTCCAGTCCAGCCTAGTGTCTGTCAGTCAAAAATTTGTTCAATCTCGATCTGTAGTCAATGTAAATATGAATTCTGTTGGGATTGTTTTGTTTTAAGAGTCAAATCATTACCAGTCGAAGTCATCCAAATTATTTTGCAGAAGTGGTTTGATTCAGAGTCTAGCATGCTAGCTTACCTTAGTGAGTCACCTTATAGAGAAAGGCCATGGCGTGTCTATTATTCATTGTCTAGAGGACCAGTTCCTATTTGTTTTGGTTTTATCCAAAATACAGACTGGACGTGGCAAGATTATTTCTCCGTCCATCAGAGGGCCAGAATACAGCTAGATAGTGAAAATAATTGGTGGAGTCCCTGGTTTAAGTTGTTTATGTTCAAGTATATGCCTAGGAGTGAGAATATTTGCAATTTTAATTTCCGGGAAACCATTAGCACTTTAATGTGGGAAATTCATATTGCTGCTCAATATGACTACACTGTAGAGTTTGAATTTCTTCATTCTGAAACAGAAGTAGCCCTGCCAGATACTCAACAAGATGAACCATCATTCAGTTTGAAGGTCAGATTCCATGGAGAAATTTCTACAGATCCCAAGACGAGACCAGCAAATGTATTCCATTTTCCATTTTTCTGCTGTTTTTTGGAAGTAGCACCTCCATGGCTTGACGATTCCTTGCCAAATGATATATTTGCTCCTAACATAGACCAATTTTTAGAGATGGATGAAGCTGAAAGAGCATATATTGATTCAGAAGAATGGCAATATAATAGTGATTGATGTATATGATCACTCATCTGATATCATGTACATTTCTAGTTTCCGTGGGTTTTTCTTTAAAATATCCACTTTGTAATAAGCCAATGGCCTAGATTCCAGCCATCTTGTCAATTAGTCATATTCTACTTTTTCGTGGTTTTATTTAAAAAATATCCACTGTGTAATTATTTTGAGCCGATGTCCTAGATTCCGACCATCATGTCTATTGTTCATACGCTCTTGTCCGTGTCAGATTCAGTCCCCACATTGCACTACCTTTAAGGGACGAGATAACAAGTGGTAGTACCTACTTGCCCAAATCTTTTACTGTTAGTCCTTTGGTTATGATTTCCTGCGTGATATTCATACCAAAAGGAGATTCCTCCTGTCGCAGGTTTCCGGTAAATATTTCAACTGGTTTACCTACTAAGAGACTATAAATACTAGCATTGAGAGGGGAAGGAGGCATTCAGAAATTAAGAGTCTTAGAGTCAAGTAGTCTGAGTCGAATTTTGCTCCTGCTCTGCATCTGCAGACATACTGTCTGATCTGCTTGCAACACGAGCCGAGTTCAAAGTCTCTAGGTGATTCGAGAAGCCTGCGCATCAGTGCTTGACGCTGGTGTGAACCTAAAGTGGCCGGATCAGTATAGGAGTCTGTAAGTTTTGATCTTCGAGACTCAGTCTGCCCGCATGCCAGGTAGCCTGTAGATTTGTTATGCTCTGGCTAACTCATATCTACTAAATGTTGCAGCAGTTTATCTGAGGAAAAAGATCCGTTTGTAATGTATGAGGGTGGGAGGTGCGGGGGAGTTAGTGTGCATTATTAATAATGCACACTAACTCCCCACCACCCCCACCCCCCATATATGAGGGCAGGGATGGGGGTGTGGAGGTGAGGGTGCATTATTAATATGCACACTAACTGCCCCCACCCCCACTAATAATGCACACTAACTCCCCTCATCCCCATCCCCACCCCCCATATATGGGGGTGGGGGTGGGGGTGCAGGGAGTTAGTGTGCATATATTAATAATGCACCCCCAGCCCCATATATGGGGGTGGGGGTGGGGTTGCATTATTAATATGCACACTCATACTTGCATGACACTTGGTTAATTCTAATTGTTATTACTATATCTTTGAGGCCTATGACTTGTTCTCATTTTATATGCCTGATTACTTTTAAAGATTTGAATCTTACATTTGTCAAAGTAAACAATA
Organism: Pinus taeda; assembly: GCA_000404065.3. Taxonomy (NCBI): domain Eukaryota; kingdom Viridiplantae; phylum Streptophyta; class Pinopsida; order Pinales; family Pinaceae; genus Pinus; species Pinus taeda. The sequence continues at coordinate 7,928 of APFE031043224.1, forward strand.
CTTCATATCATAATAATTGCTAACTTCAACTGGAAACATTATTATACTATTTTAAAAATCATTAAATTTAAAAAAAAATACTTAAAAATTTAATGATTTAAAAAATAAATAAATAAATGTATTCCCCATTTTATAATTAATATTCTAGAAATTATATATAATACAATAAATGTATGATGTTGATGATTAATGTTAATTGGAATTATAATTAGTTTATTAAATATTATACATACTTGTGGGCACAAGTGAAAGTAAATAAATATAAATATAAATTTTCCTCATAATAATATTGCACGTTTTATTTCTTTGTTTATTAACAAGGTTCGTGAAATTTTTGTCAAACTTTAAAAAGAGAAAATGACATTTAAACTTATTCCTAAATCAAATCAAACATAGTAAGTCAAAGTTTATTTTATAAAATATATTTTCAAAACAATTGTACGTGGGCGTTTCAATCGTCTATGTGGGAAATCTTGTACACAACGCAAGTGAAAGAAAAAATCTCTAAATCTTTTAGATTATTAAAAGGAAAAAATAAAATAAATATATATATATATATATACTATGGAGGAGTTAGCGACGATTACTCTTTCCTAATAATTCTCTTTGGTTAGGCAAAAAAGTGAAACATTGTATTTCGCCACAAAGAATTCCATCCACAATATTTTAATGGGCGATATGTCATTAAAATTTGATGATTTATGTAAAAGTATGGAATCTAAATAATTAGTTCGGCTAAGCATGTCATTGATTTAATAGGATTATTAAATTTCCCTTCAAACATTATAAATATATATTCATCCATCAATTTGACTTTGTCAAATATTTTGACTGGAATTTTGCACGTGCCCCATAAAACATCCGAAATATTATTTGATATTTTATGCAGTGAGATTACATGGCCAAAACATTGAAAGGAAATAATCTTTTAAGTGCATGATAATTTATCAATTTTATTTTGGAATTTTGTTATGCTATGGATGACGTGTATTGGACATGAGTTGTATATCTCTGAAATGTTATCGTTTAAACATATTAAAAGAAATGTCATTGTTTAAACATATGCTTTAATATATTTCCAAGATAAATCTTTCATCAGCCAACTTTATAATTTATATTATCATTGTGTAAACTTTAATAAATTTTACATTTGAAAATGCTAAATCGGTCATCTCATTAATAATTGTATTATTGGATCCCGATTAAAGCCTATTGTTGACTATTAATAAGTTAGAGATTTAAAGAAAGATAACATTGCAGGTTTAAAAGTGCTCAATGAGAAGACGTACCATATTTCAAAGGATAAATGATTGGACAAGAATATCAAGTTTTCTTCCTCGAAGGTGGTAGTTGTATAAGGATATCAAGTTTTCTTCCTCGAAGGTGGTAGTTGTATAAGAATATCAAGCTCAAAGGTGGTAGTTGTACCAATTAGGGATGGGTACTTCATAAGAATCATAATTATTTAAATATATTTACAATGGTTTAATAAGGCTAGCTATATGTTGTTAGGAATGGGTAATTCATAAGAATCATAACTATTTGAATTTACTTACAATTATTTAGTAGGGTTATGTAATGGTTTTTTTGGAAGGCTATATTTTATATATTCAATTATATTGCATAGTAGGTATTACATATTTTTTTGGTTTGCTAGTCTATAAACCAAATCAAAGGAAAAATATGATGCTTGAGTAAGAGTTCATCAAAATTGTCAAAATATGTATGATATGTTTGTTGAGACAAGACTAAAACCTAGGCTACAATGCCCTATATATGAGTTTAGCTAAAATATATGCACGTAGGATGAGACAAGATAAAATAACTAGGTAACATTAACAATAAAACTATGTAAATGATTAGAGCCATATGATCAATTCCTCTATGTCAGAGAAGCGGGATTAGCTAGAGTAGGAGATGTGTGATCATGCAAGAGGAATCGTTCAATGCATTGAAGGAGTTGATCCATGATTTTGTATAGTAATGTGTTCCTCCTACATCCTAAGGAGGATCTCATCATGGTTGGAGTTCCAATCAAATAGGACTTTCCCCAAGATTTCTTCGAGCCTCCAATATAGCTCTACAATGACGAGGTACAAGTTGTGCCTCCCTCTCTCGAAGCCCAAATCAAGTACCTAGCCAATGATCCACTCAAGCACTTCAGTGTCGAAAATATCTTCACACTCGTCTTCCACCTCCTATTAAATATCCTTAACTTCTTGTTGTGTTGCTAGTGGTGTGTGCTCTATGTATCATTCTGCCATTGCACTTGTTATGGCTTGAGCATGTGCATTGCGAAGGATATCATAATCTCTTACCGAGGTGGATATTGGTGGCCACCCACCTATTCCACTTGGACCCCTACCATTGTTTCTTTTCAGTTTCCTTAATTGTAGCACAACTTACTATTTTTGGTAGCTTTTTGGGTCCTAAACTTCTAGAGTCATTTAGAAGGACTACAAGACATTTTTATGGAAAATAAAGAGACTGGAAAAATATCAAACTAATTGACAAGCTTGATTTTTCCCTATTCTTCAAGTTCTTTGAAACGAGGTATTATGATATCCAAATGAAGATTGTATGTCAAAGTTACGACCTCGGGAAGTTGATTTTCCAACTTACCCCTACGAGGCCCACAAGCTTTTGGTGCTTCATCTCATAGGGTTAGACTTTTGGATGTTTATGGATTCTCATTGTTTCTCAATGATAAAAAAGCCATCGAGCCTCATTATAACACAGTTCAGAGGCATGTAGCCACCACATTTCTTTTCAAAGATAAGCTACCATCACCTGAGCTAGTTTATTTCCATTATGTATGTAAGCATATTTCAGTTCTTCTATATTAATGAAATGAAGTTTTATTTCTACTACATCTTGGCATTTATGTTTGTATCTGTGTTCTGTTGTGTTTCTGCATAAGTCCAGATCAACCTCCAACTCTCCTGTGGGAACAAGCTCTCTATCTTAGCATGCTTCGCAGAGATAAAACTCGAAAAAATAGTTGGAAAAATAAAATGAGGGGCTCAGGCATGGAGGTGTGAGAATAACATGCCAAGGGAAGAATGTGAAAATGAATTGAATTCCCTAACCAAAAATAGGAAACCTCCCCGAGAGTGAAGAAAAGGTACAAATAAAAACCAACAAGAGAAAAGCCTAAAAATAAAGCTACCTATAGCCCAACGACAGAGACTACTACTATCGATCGATGCACAATGGAGCCCACCCAATCCAAGTATCCAAACAAGTAGAAACCTGACCAAGAATTAAATTCTTGTTATGATGGGATTGGCTAGAACGAGAGAAGGAAGAGGAGGAAGGCCCAAAAGGGCCTAGTTTTTCCACCAATGGTGATGAGTTAACCAGAGGAGCACTCTGCTTATGAGTTTAGAGAATGCCAAACTCCATCCTAAATGAAACATAGAATTAGGAAACATTCCTAGATATTTCATATATATTTTTGGGTCTATTTTGGAAACCACATTACCATGAATGGTATAACAAGGATTCAAATTGGAAATTCATTGCTCAATCAAAGCTAGTGAGATCATTGCAAAGTGAGCCTATCACATTGTTGTCCCTCAACACAATCTAAAGGCAAAGAGACCTGCAAGCTATAATATTTATATAGGATGACATGGGGTGGGCAGATGGTGACTAATCAATCCCATTCCTTGTAATCTCTATTGTCACTTCCATTTTCAGTTGGCGCACTAGAATTTAAGTCTTAATCGACACACCCATTAGGGAATAGGGGTGGCATGATGCTAACAAGATGAAAGGAAGAAAATGAAAAATTGAGGATTAATAAAAAATAATTTTGTGACGGAGTTCACCCCTCCTGGGCTACATCTTTAGTCTTGCCAACATAGCTAGACAGCTACATATATTCAGTGGAAAAGAGTACATAAAATTTTGTTGATAAAACAAGTGATTAGTTTCCCCTTCAAGGAAATTTTCTCCTACAAAGAACTCTCACTATAAGAATCATGAAAACCTACAGCGAGTCATGAAATCATCAGCAATAAAAGGTGCCTCCTATAAATTCCCAGTACTCCATCTGAAAATGAGCATACAAGTACTTCCGTTCCACATTCAAATACAAAAGAAAGCTTTCCTCAACAAGACATAGTGATAAAAGAATAAATGAGTTGAACCCTACAAGTAATAGTTAGTACAATAAACATTTGAAGGTAAGAAAACCCCTACAAGGCCTTCTCTATCCTCAAACACCTTCAAGAACTACTCCAAAACACTAATTGATCCATACATCCATGGACTTGAACCTACAAAAAGTCTCTTTATATGTGCTCCAATTAGAAAATAGGAGTCACCATTGGATCTGCAATGTCAAAAAACCCCTAGATAGATTCTTCTTGAGCTCCAAAAGTCCAAACCCTCTCCAAGTTATGGCTCCCACGAGCTCTGTCTTTAGTTTCTTTGTTATCCATCTTACAAATCGAACTAATAGTTTAATTGTCCTACAAATTCACCCTATTTTCCTCTGCGAAGGTAAAAAATTTGCCCGCTGAAGATGCAATTCATTGGACAATTAAATTCCCGAATAGCCCTTTAGTGCGAAAATTGAGGCCACATGAGCACATATGGTTGTGGGTTGGGCCTAACCACCCGCCCCTATCGAACTAGCCCCTTCAGCCTTGGGGTCATGGTCATGTTAGCGCCCACGAGGCTGAGGGCCAGGAAAATGACCTGCCCTTAACGTCGAGCCCCTCACGCTGATCCGTCATGGTCATGTTGGAGGCCATATGGCCTGGGGCTGCCCCCCTTAGAAGTGCCCTCTGTGGTTTCCCTCACCACTTCTATGTAATCTCATATGTCCTAGGGTTGCCCCCCCTTATACATCTCCCCATCGGTGATCGCTTTGCCACGGTCCCCCTCTCTGTTCGTGCGCGTTCTAGTTAGCCGATAGTAGTGTGGGGGATATGATGACCAGGGTTCAAGGTTGATCCCTAAGCCCCAAACATTTTGCACCAAGGTTATATGCGTTACGATGACCAAGGGTCGAGGCTGACAACCCAGCCCCTCCTCCCATATATGCACTTTGCAAAACTTAAATAGGCTCGAGGCCCTTATATGGCTAAGAACCATCACATAGGAGGATTGGTAGAGCACGACATTAGTATACCAGAGGTCAGGGGTTCGAGCATTTCCCAAACTATCCGAAGCCTACCATAATTTGACCAACTATGGGGTGCCACATGGCGGCCTCTGGTTGGGCCATGTGGAACACCCTAGTTGGTCCACCACAAAACAAACCAATTCAAACAATACAAGGTTGCAACTTGGCATGATCTCAATGGCTCGTACCTACACAGTCAACCTGATGATGTCAGCAATACGACTGCTGAGTCAACTACCCAATCAAAAATCGTGATATTCCTTTAGCTATTGGGTCAAATGATTAGAATGTTATAACTTGAGCATATGATGTCAGATTGAGGTGAAACAAGCGTCATTGGATTTAGAATGACAAACACTTCGACTTCACACCAGTTTTGAAACTTTTTGTACACTTTAATGTTTGGGCTAAAACTTTATCACCAAATCACACCTCACCAATAGGAACTTTTGGACTCCAAAAGTTTACTTCTCTTAGTAAATAAAATGAGGTTGAAACTCAAAATTACCCAAAAACTCAATCCATAATGGTTTGTTTTCAGTTGGTTCCCTTCAAGCTCCAATCAAGGTACTTCACCTATCTTCTTCATGAAGACCTACTATCCTATAAAGAATTGAGCCAAAATTATTATTATTGATGCACAAACAAAAACACTCATGAGTGGAATCTGAACATTCTATTTGACACCATTTTTCATGGCTCAAACAACTTCATCTTGAAGTTAAATTGTTGAAGGAAAACTCGGCTTTCCATCTTGGAAATCAGAATACAATGCCTATCATGCATTGATTCAAATTTGCTTCAATGTCCTCAAACTGATCTTGTACACAAAAGTACACTACTACATAATTTCAATGACACCATTGGCTTTGCCTACAAAAACATAGTCATCTTGCACAATATTAAACAAAGATTTTATTCACAACAAGTTTCATCTTGATCACTTGCATTAGTGAGTACATGACAAACTTGTAGACAAACGTGGGCAACAAACATTGTACATTCCAAAAGTCCTCAAACATTTGGACTTATAAACAAGCCAACTACATAACATGCCAATGAAAAACATATACTTTTTTTCATAGTGATTATTCTTGTTTAATTTACAGAGGTACCCAAAATAGGTAAACAACAACAAGCTTTTACAATCTACAAAGAAAAAACAAACTATACAAACATTCTACCCAATCTTTGCCTGTCTAAGGCTTATGGGTTCTCTTTTTGCATCAACTTTTCTTTGAAGGTTTCCTTAGGAACACTATGAGTCCTCTTTACCACCTATTTCTTCCTTTGCATAATCTCTTTTACCTCCTTGGAACGAAGTTGTGGATGTAATTTCCAACATCATTCATTCCCATGCCCATGCATCTTGCAATGGGTACAAAGGTACTTTCTCTTACTTGCTAACAAGCAAGTCCTCAAGTGTGAAGGAGATTAATCATGCTTGATTCCAATAATTTGATCCATTATTTTGACCATTACCATGCATTGCTCACAAATATCCACACAATGGTCAATTGCATCATAGAAAGTGCTAGGATACATGTTCCACAAATAGTCAAAATTACCATCATTTAGAAAACACCCATAAGATTTATACATGTCCCTTGGGTTGTAGCTTTGACGATGTCAACTGGACGATGACATGCAAGGTCATTTAAAGCATTCATCTCTCTTAGGTGACAAATGAAAATTGTCACCATCATCTTGGTGTGTCATATTATCCTATAATGATTGATTTGCCTCAAACCGTTTAGAGAATTCTCCAAACTCTCTTTGACCATATCCCAATCCTTGATATTATTGTCTCTCTTGTACCATGATTGGATTAGTGATCCCTTGGCCATTGATGTGGATGCCTCCTCCTTCATAACTCATTTTTTATAGCAACTTCATACCAATGCATCTATTATTCTTTTCAAATGTTGCAAAAGAGGTGTTATGAACATAAATAGAAGGATTTTAACTTGAAATCCTTATTACCTCCTTAAAATTTCCATCCACCATTTCTACTTCAGATGATGATAAATAATTTGTAGATGACTCTAGCCACCCACTCTTACCAACCAGTATATGGTGGGAAACCATGAGATGCTGACAAAATGCACATTCATCATTTTCCTCATACGGTCCATAACCTCTATTTGAACCATGCTCGAATATTAGATTCACTTTGGAGGTCTCCTTTACAGTCACGACAGTCAAACTTTCAGAAGCTTGTTCCTCAAGCACATGTTGCAACTGAAGGTGCATATGCCTCTTCTTCTCTTCAACAATTTCTAGCATTCTCCTCAATTAAATGTTCTTCATACAAAGAGACAAATTAATCTCCTCAAGCTCTTGGAAATGCTTCTTTCCCATTCTTGCAACTTGTTCAAACCTTTCTCTGATACCAATTTGATACCTAAAAATGATCATTCTCTTGATGCTTTGCAAGGAAAAATGGGTCTTATGAAAAAATAGGTTTTCAAAGGTATATTCAATTTATGAGTTAGTTTTTCATGTAAACTTAAAACATAAGCAACATCTCACCATTTAACTCATATAAGCATTCATGAATAGCAACAACAGAGAATTTAGTGATGGAGTTCACCCCTCGTGGGCTCCAACCTTGGGTGTGCCAACATGGCTAGACCTCTCCATATATTCAGTGGAAAAGAGTACATAAAATTTTGTTGATAAAACAAGTGGCCAGTTTCCCCTTCAAGGAAACATTCTCGTGCAAAGAGCTTTCACTATAAGAAACATGACAACCTATACTCAGTCATGAAACCATCAATAATAAAATGTGTGTCCTAGAAATACCCAGTACTCCATCTGAAAATGAGCATACAAGTACTTCAATTCCACATTAAAATACAAAAGAAAGCTTTCCACAACAAGACATAGTGAGAAAATAATAAATTAGCTAAACCCTACAAGTAATAGTTGTTGCAGTAAACATATGAAGGTAAGAAAACCCCTACAAGGCCTTTCCCCTGCTCAAACACCTTTAAGAACTGATTCAAAAAATTGATTGATCCATACATCTATGGACTTGAAACTGAAAAAATTCTCTTTAGATGTGCTCCAATCAGAAAACAAAGGTCATCATTGGATCCAGAATGTCCAAAAACCCTTAGATAGACTCTTCTTGAGCTCCAAAAGGCAAAAAACTCTCCAAGTTAGGGATCCCACAAGATTTGTCTTTAGTTTCTATATTATTCGTCCTACAAATCGGACTAACAGACTAATTTTCCTACAAATTCACCCTATTTTCCATTGTGGAGGTGACAAATTCGCTCACCGAAGGTGCAATTTATTGGACAATTAAATTTTCCAATAACCCTCTAGTGTTGAAATTAAGGCCACATGAGGCACATATGGTCACGGGTTAGGCTTAACTGCCAACCCCTACCCACCTAGCCCCTTAAGCTTTGGGTTCATGGTCCTATTGGAATCCACAAGGCCGAGGGTCAGGCCAACAGCCCACCCATACTGTCAGTCCCTCGTGTCAATTCGTCGTGGTTATGTTGGAGGTCATATGGCCTAAGGTTGGCTCGCTTATAAACACCCTATGTTGGTTTCCCTCACCACGGTTTTGTGTAAGGGCACATGACCTGGGGCTGGCCCCCTTATATAGCTCCCCACCGATGATCGCTTTACCATGGTCCTGTGAGCTCCCATGACTAGTGTCTAGGGCTAGTGGTAAGCCCCCTCTCTATTGTCGCTCATTTCGGTTAGTCGATGGTCGTGTTGGGGATATGGTGACCAGGGGCCAGGGCTAATCTCTGGGCCCCAAACCTTTTGCATCAAGGCTATATGTGTTGTAGTGACTAGGTTTCATGGATGACAGCCCAACCCCTCCTCCCATATATGCACTTTGTAAAACTTAAATAGGCTTGAGGCCCTTATATGGCTAAGAGCCATTGCATACGAGGATTGGTAGAGCACAACGTTAGTAGACCAGAGATTAGGGGTTCAAGCCTTGGCCAGGCTATTTGACCCCTACGATAATTTTGGGCAACCTGGGGTGCCATGTGGTGGTCTCTGGTTGGGCCATGTGGCACACCCTAATTGGTCCACGACACACAAAATGACCCAATCAAAATGAACCAATTCGACCAATATGAGGCTGCCACTTGGCATGCTCTCATTAGCTCATACCTACCCAATCAACTTCATACTGTCAACAGTATGACTACCAAATAAGTTGTCCAGTCAGAAATCCTGCTAATCTTTTAGTTGTTGGGTCAAATTACCATAAAATGATAACTTGAGCATACAATGTTAGATTGAGGTTAAACAAATGTCATTGGATTCAGGATGACAAATAGTTCGACTTGACGTCAGCTTCGAAATTTTCTAGGAACTTTCATTTTTGAGCGAAAATTTGATCATCAGATCAAATGCCATTAAATATGTAGCAATAAATTTCCAAGCACAATTTTTCCCCAATAAAAAATTGCAATTTCTATTCCATTATAAAATGAAACTTACTTTCTTTAAGGTCACACTTATACGACTAAAATTACATTAATAATATGCATTTCCTTTCTTGCATTTTATAAATTAATCATCATTCTTTCCCTTTTTCCCCTTCTTCTTTTGAGCGAGTTTCCACCCCTTTGAAGGAGTGATAGGAACTAATTGTAAGTAAACATGTGAGATATCATATTTCTTAGAATGTATCAATTCTTTATCTAAATATGATGTACTATTGTCATGATGTCGTTTTGTTCCACTTAGAGGTTCATCAACTACCACAACCTCCCTCAAGAAGAAAAGTGCTCTATCTATATCTTTTGTAACTTTATCCCTTGAGAAGGGAGTGCATTCCCCAATCGATACTTGTGGGTCTTGATTTCTCATTCTCATTAGGGTTAGCTTTTGAACTTGAGTGCTCTAATACATTTCTTTGATTTTTGATTAGGTTATTTGTTTGTCCTTTGGGAAATGAGCTTAAGCATGGATACTAGCTTGTAAATGGCCTAGAAGATGACATATTCTACACTTGAATGCTATATTCTCATAGTTCAAGAACCATTTGTATTTAATATTCTTCCATGTGAGAATATTTTTTTTCTAAAAGACCCTTACCAAGTTTTATCTCAACATGGATGTGTGAGTACATGCATAAGCCTACTAAAACTCTCTCAAGGTATGATTTCTTTAAGAGCCAAAAACATTCCCAATATTCTCAAAATTTGATAAATGTTAGAAACATAATAACAAATTTGGAAGAAAACCCAAACTTGCATTCTAGTAACTAACATAGTTTTAGAGTCAAGTTCAAGGAACTAGGGAGTTCTAAAAAGTCTAACACTTCCCCAAAACATGCATCCTCCTCAAAAAATTTCCAATAATAATTATGATCATAGAACAAAACATAATATCCCTCGGAGCATAGAGATATCTATCATATCTTTGTTGAATTTTAGTGAATCCAATGAAACAATGCCAATTAGGTGGCCAATCCCCATTAAATTTGCAAATAATTGAATATTTTTCATACAGGGAATGCATATGGGTTACCTCTAATGTTGTGATCTCCATTATTAACTCCTCCTCAACTTTCTCCAAGATATAGACACTAGGAATAGTCTAAGGCATGGAAGATGTGTTTATAACATTCTTTAAAAGATATTACTTTAGAAGATGAAGGAACCCTAAATTGACCACCCTTCAGGCATGTAGACACAATATGAAATTAAGGGTTGAATGTTTTTCAATGTGGTATATAGAAAAATTATTGGTCATTATAGATTAAACCTTGCTCAGACTTATAGATGAAATATTATTGATCCACCATAATCTCTTGTACTAATTTAAATTTATACTTTGAAACTAAAATATAATTTGTGAAATATACCCACAAACTCTAGATGTTCGCAAGAAGGAAATTAACTCTAATTTGGAGGGTTGACTTGAAATTATGAATTACAACTAAAAGTTATAGAATAAAATTTCATCAAGCATTTCACCAAAAACTTTACATGCAAATATTTTGTTAAACATTTGTCTAACATTCTTGCCATAAAAACCCATATGGTCATTCTTATAAAAAAAAAACTTCATCTTCTATAATAATGATTACACCAATGATAAAAGTGTCATCATTGGCTCAATGTTATCCTCCATAGTCTCCATGAATATCCTTACATCTCATGTTTCTTGAAAACCTATATTTTTTTACTATCCTTACAATTTTTCCATCCTTACATGTTACATGGAGACATTGACATTCTGTATAACAAAATTATGAAAATAAAGGCACAATTATAGTGCATAATTTGATGTTTGCAATTTATGATATTTGTTGGACACCTAGTCCTCTATGGGTTGGTGTGGAAGGTGAACAACCACCGGAGTCCAAGAGACATTGGAAGATGAATCCAATAGTTATGTACAATGTATTACAAATGAACATCTTGTGAATATTAAATGCAATATAACGCTTATATTTCACATATTATTTACATTCCATGTGAGTTTGACATGGTATCAGAGCGGGTGAATACCTTCCCTACTCAAATCTAAACCACTAGTTATGTGGTTTTCTTTAACCGAAGGCTCTTCCATTCTACGGTAACTTGTTTGACCTGACCATTGGATTTTTTGTGCTTTATGCATTGTTTTATCTGTACTGAAGTCTATCACATGCTCAGCATTTTACCAGGGTTTGTTGAAATTCTTAGAATGCATTATCCAGTCTCTCGTAGTGTTACTCTTTTGTGTTGATAATTTAACCTGTGTTTCTGCCCCTTTAGGATTAATTGAAATATTTCTCTACCAAAATCTGCATACGTTATGTTTGTGGTGTCAGTATAATCACTCAGGCTGAAACGCCTCCACAATTCTTGCCTTTAGTATTGTTACTCAATGATGTTCCTTGTGCTCCTCTTAATTGAGACTATTACCATTAATCTTGCATGACCGTTTCATTACCAATCATGACCCAAACCGGTAAACCTGCACCTGCTCCAGAGACCTTCTTGCAAACTTCTTCCTGGATTTGAGAATAGGGGACGTTGTTAAGGTTGCAATAATCATTGTTGATAACAGAAGGACATGAAAAATCCCTTGTGCATTAACACTCTTGGTTCATACATTGGTGTCTCCCATGTGTGAATTCATTAATTCCTTGTGCAATTTTCTGAGGAATGTGTTGAATAGTTAAAGAAACTCCTTACACTCGGCCTCCATACACTCTCCCTCCACAAGCGTGCTCTACAACATTACAATTATTCTTTTCTCGCCACTTCTTACAAAGTTTTAGCTTGCACGGAATTCTAAAAACATACCTAGATTTTGAAGTAGCATCTCGTGAGTTCCATATAATGGTTTACTTTTTCTTAACCAGTCTCTCTCCACCACTGAAAGACCACCAGCACTAGATCCCCATACAAGCATCTCATCTTGAAACACATTAACAATTTGATAAATTGATGTGTGAAGTACATCTACCATTGCCTACACTTTTTTATGTGGAGCAATCTTCTTCAAGGTCACACCGTACCTTTTCCCTACTTCCATAGCCATACCTCTTGATGGTATTGTACACTTGATGCTTCCAAGACCCATCAAATGCATGCATTGCATGTTGCTTCATTTACTAAGGTATAATTCAACAATAAGCAAGCAAGATAATAATGTTGAAACTGTGTTCTCAACTCTCAGTCAGCCTGTACCCATCCATTGTTGATAGGGCTGAAGCTCTTCTATGGGCATATCTCTCAACCATGGTGCATACACTGCTCCCATATGCATACTTAGTCGACTCCTCCTTCTTTCTATGCTAATTTCCAAATGCAGTGTAATATGCTGGCCTAACCACATTGTTTTAATACATAGCACCACATTTCCTTTGTCCATATATTTCTTGATGCTTCTCCATGATAAGTGGATCCTCTTTGTTCTATCGCTAGTTTATAGCCCAAGTTGCATTAACACTGCCCAACAAGGCCTTTTAGGTAGGAGCATACCAAGTGGGAAGCATTGCACTTTCAATCAAGAGCAGCTCGTCCCAAGATATTTGTTGGAAGGTGATTCCACTTGCATTAAGGCCGAAGGTCTGGCTGTCAGTTTCATGTGCCGCAAAGAAATGGTCGATTATTCCAGATAGCTACCATGAAGACCTTTTAAAGGATTTTCAAGGGAATCTCATCAAAAAAAATTGCAAAAACACTCAGATTTGATGCCAGATACTTGGTATTGAGGTAGGAAGCATTGTTTTCCATCAGTTAAATCCACCATTGAAGACCACTTCGGCAAAATGTGTCATGGTCTTTATAGTCTCATCAATCACAAAATTTTAGCAAATTTTGGAGTGTTAATCCTATGCTACATTAGTGAATTGTTCGTGTGGTGAAATAAAAAATAGAATGCATTGAACCACCATTGAATTGTGTGTTGTCTCTACATTGAAGCCTTGAAGCTCCTTGAGTTCTATAGTCTTTGCATACATTGGTTGGAGAACTAGACTCCTGCAAATCAAAGTATTAATAGCTATTGGTCTAATTTTTGCAAGGTGAATGGTGATCAATGAAAATATGAAGGTCATTTTTTGTATTATGGTGATGAGATATATGTGCATTAGACATTCTAAATCTGGTATGGTGTTTTGAAAACCATTTTGCATTATTCCATTCTTTAAAGGTTGAAGTTTATGCTTTAAGAGAGAGAGAGAGTGCTAGCTCTTAATGCATGGGAATGTATGTGTTGTATATTGAGTAGTTTATATTCCTAGCCGTGACAACTTAATTATGAAGTCGAGCTATCAATGCTAAGGACTGAATAGTTTATGCGTGTTGAGTATTGAATGTACATTGAAGCCAACTTGTGAGTCTTGGCATCTGAGTTCATACAAGTTGTGGTGAAGTATATGCATTAGAGCATAGAATATATGCCTCCTCAATTGTATTGTATAATTGGACAACGTGAATTTGGATTAGTTCATGAGATGGTGCAAACAGTTCTAAATTATATGGCGCATTTGTAGTCAAATCCAAAACCATTCTTCTAATTCAATTGTTTTGAAATGGATCGAATTGATGATACATTAGATTTGTTGAATGCCATGATAGTTTGAAATATAGATGAGATGGAAAACATCAACAAGGATAAGCTTTCCAATATTCGAACCTGTTTACAAAATGCAAAAGAATTTATTTTTTTTTGCAGCAAGAAGAATTACGATAGTGGAGTCATCATTCTGAACTTGTTTATGTTCAGAACATTGAAATAGACTCCCATAAAAAAAAAGTCAATAATGTTGAGGTTGATTCAGATCAAGTGCTCATTTCATATGAATATGTGCATGCAAGTGCAGAAATTCAACTTGCACTTCCCAAGTCGGTCATCAGACCTTGGGAAGAGCTTGTCCATAACAAGCACAGAACAAGCCTTAGATATGATAAGAAGGTTTCCTTTTACATTCCATATTACTCAAATCCCATCAAGTTTCAGAGTGTTGGATTTATTCATGATATTTCACCTTCAATTTTTCTGGATTATGCTCCTCTTCCACAGCAACAACAACAAATTGTGAAATGCCAACATTGTGACAAAGTTGGCCATGTGAAAGATCATTATTTTGATATTCATCCATGTAAGCACTATCATAAAACCATTCATTCTTCAAAGAGATGCTTCGAAAACAAGCCTCCTGCAAGAACAAAGATTAATCTTGGATGGATCGCTTCTTGGCAATGGGCTTAAAAAACCAAGAAGATATTTTAGTCATATGTGAGAACTTGTTCTGGAGTATTGAACAATCTTGCAATTGATTTTTCTCCATCATCTCACCTTGTATCTGATAGGGGGGAAGTGATGGTCATATACAAGCTTCAAATCCACATCAAACAAGCATGAGCCACAACCTATCATACCAGATTCATAGTTGTAGCCATAGATAGAGATGCCACTAAGCATGCAAACCATCTATGCAGAGTTGAGACATCTCTTCAAAGAATTGGAGACACTTCCTCTAGTAGAATAATTAAGCTCCTTGCTAGTTTTGGAAAAGTTCCAGGAATTGCATTAAACAATCCAGAGTTGGTGGTTAGCCTTAAACAATCACAGGTTGAGACCTCCCTTTTCAGGTTGAGGTTCTCCCTCTTTATGTGGGGGGATACCTCCCTTTCAAGGTTGAAAGTTTCCCTCTTCAAAACAGTATGAGCACTTCCTCTAGAAAAATACCTCAACTTAATTCTAGACTTGGAACATTTCGAGGAACTGCACTAAGCGTTCTAGTGTTGGTGGTCATCCTTAAACCACCCCCTATGTACCAACATTTCAAAGAGCACATTCATCCTAGTTCTGCCATGCATTTTTGCACATTTTGTATTACAACTCTCTTCTTGGACTCATACATACCCCTTCGGATTAAGGGGGGGAGGGGGGGGATGTTGAACACCTAATCCTCTATGGATTGGTGTGGAATGTGAACAGCCACCGAAGTCCAAGAGATGTTGGAAAATGAATCCAACAATCATGTACAATGTATTATCAATGAACATCTTGTGAATAGTAAATGCAATCTAATGCTTATCTTTCACATAATGTTTACATTCCATGTGACTTTGACAATATTTATCACTGTAGAATGTATAATATAACAATATGAATAGCTACAATGCAGCATAGTCTTGTTGTAGAGACTACATCCACCCTCCAAAATTTTTCCTTAGCTTCGTTTTGGAGCCTCCCTACCAACCTTTCATAGCTACATGTATTGCCTTGTCAAGTACACAAGCTTCAGTGATTTTCTTGTAGAATGACATCTTGTCTGTCAAATCTTGTTGCATGCCCCTCACAAGTTGTTTCACCGAACGTGGTCCAGCTGCAGGCTGAGCAACTCCCTCAAGAAATTGTGTAATTCAGGATGGGAACCATCCTTCCCTCCAGAAATTATGCAATTCTGTCTAGAAGACTATCGCGCTCCAGAATTGCGCAAATCTTACCTATTACTATTCACTGGAAAAATTGTGCAATTCTGTTGGGTTGTGTTATATTCCTTCCACGACTAGCCCACGTAGTTAACCGGGAGTTAGGGGGGGGGCGGAGCCCCCTTGGTTGTGCTGATGTGTAGTTTGTGGGGGGGGGGGGGGGGTCACAGGGGGTTTGAGGCATACCTGTAACCCCACTTTATGGGGTCCATGGTTTTGGACCCTATGTTAGGATGGGCGGACCCACCTATGATTTTGTGCATATTTTCACACATGTTTTTGGACGCAATGGTTTTTCGGTCCATGGTATTGGACACGATGGTTTTCTGTCCATCGTATTAGATGCTTTGGCATATATAAATATGTATTATAACATTGAAAGGAATATAATGAAAAATCAAGCTGGTAGTTTTGGTTTTTGGATCAAGGGGAAAATCTCTGTGTATATGTGTTTTATGTGTTATGCTCTCGCATTGTTTATTTTCTGTGTTATAGAATTTGTATGCAGGTAATTTCTGTATGAGGTTAAAACCTACATTTGGAATCAGAGCAGTTTTGGCTTCAAGCGGACGCTTTTGTTGCTGAGGGGTTTTGCTCAGGCCTATGGTAAACCCTGTTCAGTGGGAGATCTGTGAGATCGATTCTAGTGGTGAAAGACGATGGCGAGCAGTGGAAAGATAGAGATCAAGAAATTTAATGGTCAAATTTTTGAGTTGTGGAAAGTCAAGATGGAGGATCTATTGTGGATAAAGATCAATGGATCGTGGTAGATCTGGGTACTAAACCAACGGGAGTGTCTGATGAAGAATGGAAGAAGTTGGATCAGAAGGCAAAGAGCACAATACGATTGTGTGTCTCAGATTCAGTATTATTGAATGTATCAGGGGAAGCTATGGTGAAGGCTTTGTGGGACAAGTTAGGGACTTTGTACCAATCTAAATCTCTAGTGAATAAATTGTTCATGTGGAAAATGTTGTATAACCTGAGGATGAAAGATGGAGACTCGGTGACAGAGCATCTGAATGCATTTAATACTGTGGTATGTTAGTTAGCATCTCTTGATATTAAAATTTCAGATGAAGATAAGTGCATCAATTTGTTGTGTTCTCTACCAGATTCGTGGGATAGTCTGGTTATTGCAATAGGGAGTAATGCAACTACCTTGTAGTTTGATGAAATACTCTCATCTTTACTGACGGAGGAGATGAGACGGAAAAATATGGAGAGTTAGAATGGTGATGCCTTGTTTATACGAGGACGGTCCTAGAATAGAAACAAAAATAACTCATCGAGTGGGATATCTAAATCTATAGGGAGATCTAAATCTCTAGGAAAACTTGTAAAGGTGGTGTGCTGGAAATGTGGAAAGGAAGGGCACTACAAAAGGGACTATAAATCTAGAACTCGTGATAAAGGAAAGGAATCTGATGATGCTCCTTCTGCAGAGGTGAAAACCACCTCAGATGAAGGTGGTGATGTGTACTTGGCTTCTTCAAGTACACATATAGATCATGAGGCATGGATGATTGACTCAAGTGCATCCTTTCACTTCACTCACCATAGAGAGTGGTTCTGCGAGTATGAGAAATACGATGGTGGTGATGTCTTCTTAGGGGATGATAGGAAGGATAGAATCATTGGTCATGGAAAAGTAAAGTTGAAGTTGCAAGGTGGAAGGGTTAGAACACTTCCAAGTGTCTGCATATTCCTACATTGCCCAGAAATCTGATTTCTGTAAGCAAGCTGGATGATGCAGGTGTAAAAATAGTGTTTGAGAAGGATACCTGCAAAATGGTTAGGGGAGAACTGGTATTAATGCGAGGAGTTCAAATTGGAACTCTGTACAAGCTGCAAGGTAGCACTGTTATTGATGGGTGCAATAGTTCTGTGGTTCCTGAAAGTGGTTCAGAAAATCTAGTAGTCTCTGGAGAGAAGACCATGTTGTGGCATCAAAGGCTTGGACATATTGGAGAGAAGGGCCTTTGAATACTTCATGGTAAGGTATGGTAGAAGGTATGAGTAATAGCTCTCTGGATTTTGATTTCTGCGAAAATTGTGTATATGGGAAGAAGAATCAGGTGATTTTCCCATTTGGTAGTAAGAGGGTGAAATAGATATTAGAACTTGTGCACAGTGATGTGTTTGGACCTGTGAAGGTTCCATCACTAGGTAAGTCTGTGTACTATGTATCATTTATAGATGAGTTCTCA
>APFE031043224.1:41074-58705 GCA_000404065.3 Pinus taeda
GGAGACAGCATGTTACATGGTCAATAGATCAGCTTCATCAATGTTGGAGGATAAGACTCCACAAGAGGTATGGACTGGTAAGAAACCCTCTCTTTCACATTTGAGGGTATTTGGATGTAATGCATATGTACATGTTCCAAAGGAGAAACGAACCAAGTTAGATAGTAAATTTGAAAAGTTCATCTTTATTGGGTATAAGGATGGTTTAAAGGGTTATAAGCTTTGGAACCCAGCAACAAGGAAGGTTGTGTACAGCCAAGATGTGGTGTTGAGAGAGGTGAAATATGTTATTAAACATGAATTCCAACCAAAGGAATCTGAGAAGATAGAGTTTGAGCTAAAGGAGTAAGAACCAGACTCTACAGCGGAGGAGGAATCAGAAGATGAAGAGCCACAAACTACGGGTGTAAGAAGATCAATTCGAGAAAGAAGGCGGCCAGAAAGGTATAGTCCATCTTTTTTCTATTCAAATTTTGTTTTATCTATTACTGATGATGATCCTAGAACTATGAAGGAAGCAGTAGATTCAGAGGATGGAAAACTCTGGAAAGAGGCCATGGTTGTTGAAATGGAATCTTTGCACAAAAATGAGGCTTGGGATCTAGTGGAGTTGCCGACTGGAAGGAAACCCATTGGCAGCAAATGGGTGTTCAAGAAGAAGACAAATGCAGAAGGAAATATGGAGAAATACAAAGCTCGATCAGTAGCGAAAGGTTATTCCCAAGTGTCGGGAATTGATTTTGGTGATATTCTTTCTCTTGTTGCTAAGGTAGCTTCTATTATATTACTTTTATCTATTGTTGCTGCTTTTGATTTTGAGGTAGAATAGATGGATGTGAAGAAATCATTTCTTCATGGGGATCTGGAAGAGGAGATCTACATGAAGCAACCTGAAGGCTTTACGATGAAGGGTAAGAAAGAATTGGTATGCAAGTTAAAGAAGTCTCTGTATGGGTTAAAATAGTTACCAAGGATGTGGTATCAAAAATTTGATACATTTATACAAGGACTTGGCTTCACCAGAAGCAAAGCAGATCACTGTGTATTTTAAATTAATTGGTGACCGTGTTATTTATCTAGTATTGTATTTGGATGATATGTTGCTGGTTGGAAATGACATAGAAATTATCCAAGATTTGAAGACCCATTTGTCCTCCAAATTCGACATGAAAGATCTTGGTGTTGCAAACTATATTTTGGGCATAGAAATTAAAAGAGATCGAACAAAGAGGAAGCTCCGTTAAACCAAAGGAAGTATGTCGAAACAATAGTGAAGAGGTTTAATATGTAGGATGGTAAACCAGTGAAGGTTCCTATTCCTATAGGTGTAAAGTTATCTACTGAACAGTGTCCCAAGACACAAGAAGAGAAAGAGGACATGTCCCGTGTTCCATATGCAAGTGCAGTGGGTAGCTTGATGTATGCGATGGTCTGTACTAGACTAGACATTGCACATGCAGTGGGAGTATTGAGCAAGTTTACGCCAAAAGCAGGGAAGGAGCATTGGATAGCAGTGAAGCAAATTTTCAAGTATTTCCATGGCACTAGTGATTATGGTTTGTGCTACCAAGGAAAACTAGGATTGGACAAAGTGTTGGATATTTGTGGCTTTATTGATGTAGACTAGGCTAGAGATCTGGATCAGAGAAGATCTACAAGTGGGTATGTGTTTAACCTATTTGGAGGTGCAGTCAGTTGGCTGAGTAAGAAACAATCTGTAGTGGCACTATCAACTACAGAGGCCGAATACATGGCAACCACTCATGCAGGCAAGGAAGCAGTTTGGTTGTAGAGATTTTGTTCAAGTATGGGGTTAGTACAGGGAGATATAAGGATAGATTGTGATAGCCAAAGTGCAATTTTCTTGGCAAAGAACCCTGCTTACCATTCAAAGACAAAGCACATTGATGTTCAGTATCACTTTGTGAGGGATACGATAGAAGACAAAAAGGTGTTGCTGGTGAAGGTGGACACTTTGAAGAATACTGCAGATGCATTGACAAAATCTGTGAGCTCTGAGAAGTTCTCTTGGTGTAGAGAAACAATGGGCATTGCAGGGCTAGATAAAACACTAAGCTCTCTTGTGGCCCCCTGTGGAAAGAAAACAACAAGTGGGATAATTTTGGGTTGTTATATTCTTTCCACGACTAGCCCATGTAGTTAACCAGGGGGTTAGAGGGGGGGCAAAGCCCCCCCCTTCATTGCACCGATTGTGTAGCAGGGGGGGTCATAGGGGGTTTGAGGGGTGCAGGTAACCCCACTCTATGGGGTTCAGGGCAACGCCCCAGAAAATTTTCGTTTTGGAACCTATGTTAGGTTGGGTGGACCCACCTATGGTTTTCTACATGATTTTTGCACATGTTTTTGGATGCGATGGTTTTCGGTCCATGGTATTGGATGCGATGGTTTTAGGTCCATGGTATTGGATGCTTCGGCATGTATAAATATGTATTATAACATTGAAAGGAAAATAATGAAAAATCAAGCTGGTAGTCCTGGTTTCAGGATCCAGGGGAAAATCTCTGTGTATATGTGTTTTATGTGTTATGCTCTCGCATTGTTTATTTTCTATGTTTAGAATTCATATGCAGGTAATTTCTGTACAGGGTTAAAACCTACACTAACTCCCTTTCCCTTTCTAGATATTTATCCTCTCCCATTCCTAAATGGTTGGTCTCTGCTTATTTGACCCTTATGCTAAGATAGTGCCTACATGCTACTCATTTGGCTTGGAGAAAAAGTCCTTGGATAGATTGAGCTTGGACTTGGACATTCACTCAAGGAGAACTTATTGACATCAAGGCTTTGTATGCTTCCTCCTTTATTTCATTAATATATACAACTGTTGGTTCACTTTCGATAAATGTTTGTATTAATGCATCATTTATCTTAATGCTCCTTGATATGTTAAGTGGATTAATTTTGATTATGCTTGTTGTACTTGTATGCTTTGTTGTGCCTTTGATCTCTTCTGTGAGGTATTAAAATGATGTGAGTAGTAGAGTTGAGCTTGAGGAGCGAGCGATTTGAGATCTTCGACAAAGGGGTGTGTTATAGCATCAGAACAAGGTAGGCCATCTTCCTCTTCTCCCATTTCGACTGTAATTTAGGAAAGTGTCTTATAGATTGTCACGTAGGTTGTTAGTCCCACTCATTGGGCTAGAGGGATCGTCTCTGTCCACAAAGTGGATTTACATAGACAAAAAAATGGCGAATCCATTGGTAAGTCATCTAGATAAGGTTGAACAATGTGTTTAATATCATGAAAGGAATATGAAATTGCTCTCTGAAAGGTAGCTCCAACATTTTTAATACCGAAAGGGAGCTTCTTATAAGTGAAATTTCCACATGGACAAATGAAATTCATCTTGTGTTAATCAACGGGTAATATGTTAATTTGTCGTAACTAGAAAAACCATCCATAAAAGAGAAGATTTCAGTCCCATCGCAGTCATCAATGATCTGATCAATAAAGGGAGTGTGATAGTTATGTTTAGGGCATGCGCACTTAATATTGCGTTAATCAACACAAACTCGGATTGTTTCCTACCTTTTATTAACATGTATAATATTAGATACCCAAATGTCAATGGGATAGGGTAAATAAAACGAGGCTTTAGAAGTTTTTCAAATCCTCCCTTAATAGCAGCGGCCTTCCTAGGATGCACAAGACAAAGCCATTAATGAATAGGCTTCGCATTAGGATACAAAGTATTTCATGCACCACAATCATTGGATCAATACCAGGCATTTCCTCATACGACCAAATGAAGAAATCGTGTAATTCTTTGAAAAGGTCAGTGAACCGTAATCTCATAAGGAGAATACGAAACCCCAATGTGAATGTTCTCAACAATTCCAGGTTTAATGGAAATGTCAATTTGCATGGTCATACGAGGAAATTCCTAGTATAGATCTAGCTATTGTAGTGCATGAAATACCCACATATCCTAACGCGAAGCTTGTTTGTCAACGACTTCATCCCGTGTATCCCAAGAAAGTTGCACCTATTAAGGGAGAATTTGGAAAACTTCTAAAGGCTGGTTTTATTTACCCTATCCCATTGAAAAATTGGGTCTCTAATATTGTACCTATTACTAAAAAGTAGGGAATAGTTCGAGTTTGTGTTGATTACCACGATATTAATCGTGCATGCCCTAAAGATAACTATCCCACTCCCCTTATTGATCAGATCATTGAGGAGTACGCTGGGAGTGAGATATTCTCTTTTATGGATGGTTTTTCTGGTTACATCCAGATTAACATATTACCCACTGATCAACACAAGACAACTTTCATCTGTCTATGGGGGACTCTCGCTTATAAGAAGATCCGTTTCAGTCTTAAAAACATTGGTGCTACCTTTCAAAGAGCAATGTCATATGCCTTTCATGATATTAAACACATTGTTCAACCTTATCTAGACGACTTACCAGCGAAGTCACCATTTTTTGTCTGGGTAAATCCACTCTGTGGATAGAGACGATCCCTCAAGCCTAATGAGTGGACTAGAAACCTACGTGACAATCTACAAGACACTTTCCTAAATTACAATCGAAATGGGAGAAGAGGAAGATGGCCTACCTTGTTCTGATGCTATAATGCACCCCTTTATCGAAGATCTCAAATCGCTCGCTCCTCAGGCTCAGCTCTACTGCTCACAGCGTTTGAATATTTGGACAAGAGATCAAATACACAACAAAGAATACAAGTACAACATGCATAATCGAAAGTAAACCACTTAACAGATCAAGGAGCATTAAGATAAATGATGCATTGATACAAACATTTATGGAAAGTGAACCAACAATTGTATATGATAATGAAATAAAGGAGGAAGCATACAACCAAGCCTTGATGTCAATAAGCTATCCTTGAGTGAATTTCCAAGTCCAAGCTCAAGCTCTCCAAGCACTCCTTCTCCAAGCCAAATGAGTAGCATGTAGGCACTATCTCAGCATAAGGGTGCAAATAATTAAAGACCAACCATTTGGGAATGGGAGAGGATGAATATATAGGTAGGGAAAGGGAGTTAGGATCTCTCCAAAGATAGGAGAATACCGTCATATCAAGGAGGTAGCTCATAGGGATAAGATCGAATGGAGATATTTTGAGAATCTGACTACATCCACACTAAAAAACCTCCAAGTCGACATCCTAGAAGCCTTTAGATCACAAAGCTTCTTGTCCTCTTTGGGAAAATTTTCCTTTTAGGGATAATAGCGAGTATCCAAGTAAAAAGCATGCTGACAGCACAAGGCTAGTATAGTGAAACTTGTCATCAACACTAGTTGACAGTGTCACAGTTGTGTTGGCCCTAAAATTAGGGTTTTAGAGTTTACTTCTTTAGGGAAGGCTGAAGGCATGTTTCCATTAGTGTTTCAGGGAGGATCTGAATTGCATATCAGGATGGGTACACTGCATGATTGCCAAGTGTCGGGCACTTCGGGGTATAACACAGGAAAGCTCAGGAGGTTTGACGAAATACTATGTAACAGATGCCCCCTAAAGCATGAAGGCAGAAGAGGGAGTGATGACTAAGATGTTTTACGGGATTTTGCAAGGACGAGAACAAACACTGTCAAGAGACCTGCAAATCAAGGACACATACACATATACATATATGATATCAAAACATGAATCCATGGTATGAACACAGTAATATTTCCCATATTACCTTTAGACAAAACTTCGTGCACCAAAACAGGCATTCGAAGAGGATGAGAAACAAAAGCCTCGAGACAGGAGGGAATCTCACTTAGACTTGGAAAAAACAAGGAACGATAATGGGCATCATTCCAAGGAGTTTCATCAGCAAACATAACCTCAACAATACTCTCGTCGATAGGGAATATCTCGTTCAAGGGATCCGGAGAATCCCAAGAACCAAGCCTAGGAGATTGTGAAAAGGTATTCAAGTGCATGATGAGAACAACATGACTTTCTAAAGCGATCGTTGAAGCTGAGATAATTTCTTGATAATCTTGTTCTAAAGGACTTAGCGGGATAGCATCACCAAAGAAATCAACCTGGTCCAGAGAGGGAACAATCCATGGGTCAGTAGAGATAGAGATCATGTTGATCAAAGCAACATGCGGAGATGGGAGAGGAAAAGTTCCCATTAAGGTAGAATCTTTGGAAAGACCTGCCCCTAGACTCTCATATGGAATATCGATATTTCCCACATATGACACGTTGCCATTTGAAGCACCGAAAGGGAACAAGGAAAATTGATCAACGGTGACAATTTTTCCTTAATGGGGAAAATGGAGCACCCGGAACAAAGAGGAAACCACACAAAAGATGGCATGGGTCCAACTTTGCCCAAGTAGAAGGTTTTAATTCAAATTTTCATTTACAACTTCTACTTCTAACTCGATAGTCTTCCCTTCCAAAGTGATGGAAAAACTTGTGAGAATACCATACAGATGGGAGCCTCTGTTGTCAAAGGCCTCCAAGGTGTTCGAGGACTGGTTAAGAGGTGGAGAGCTAATGGCTTTTTATCATGAAATAGGCATGATGCAGGTGGAAGAACCTTCATCAATGGAAGTATAATGGATCGTCTTTCCTTTTATAATGACTTGAATCAAAAATGAAATTTTGATGAGGAAGACAAGGAACATGGTTTTCAAGATTGTAAGTAATCAAGTTCAAATCATGGATCGATGCCTCCTATAGCAGACAATAATGATTTCCACTGTGTTGGACAAGTTTGGAGAACTTCCAAAGAAGACATCATCGAAGGCACTTGAGCTAAATCTTTGACAATACTGTAATGTTGAGCAACTCTAGTGTTCAGATTATAGGATGACTTTCGAAGCACACCTTTGGGAGGTGATCGGATGACAAATTTGTTATTAGGTATCTCGATATGGAGAGGACTAGAACTGGGTGGAATGGAGGTGGAAGGTATATCAGTGGCTTCCTTTTCCACCATTTTCTTTTGAGGGGTTTGATAATATTTCGATCGAGTGGCTACAGAGATAGGTAATGAACCCATCATCATGTAAACCTGAGAAATAGATGAGGTAGAGGATTTTGGTTGGTCTACCAACTGATTCTGCTGAGATGGAAATGGCTCTTCTAATACAGTCTAAGTCCCTTTCAATAAATGACTAACTTATGCATGTCAGGGACAATCCTTGGTATCATGATCTTCCTCACAAATGAGGCAAGGATATTTCAGCTTTCGTTTGGAGGCATAATCAATAGATGACTTAGGAGGATCATGTTTTGGGGTATCATACTTTGCTTTACCTTTACCCTTCTTCCTACCTTTCGAGGCTATGTCTATCGTGGTAAACTGGACGACATTGATCTCAGAGGTTTTACCAGGATTTGATGGGTTTTTCAAAGCATGATTCGAACCAATATTCGAAACAAGGATAAGAATCCACATGAGGTATGGACTGGTAAGAAACCATCTCTTTCACATCTGAGGGTATTTGGTTGTGATGCATATGTACATGTTCCAAAGGAGAAAAGAACCAAGTTGGATAGTAAATCTGAAAGGTGCATCGTTATTGGTATAAGGATGGTTTAAAATGTTATAATATTTGGAACCCATAAATAAAGAAGGTTGTGTCAAGATGTGGTGTTTAGAGATATGCAATATGTTATTAAACATGAACTCCTACCAAAGGAACCTGAGAAAATAGAGTTTGAGCTAAAGGAGGAAGAATCAAACTCTACAACAGAACAAGAACTAGAAGATCAAGAGCCACCAACTCTAATTATGAGAAGATTAGTTCGAGAAAGAATGTAGCCATAAAGGTATAGTCCATCTACTTTCTGTTCAAAATTTTCTTTATCTATTACTGATGATGATCTTAGAACTATTAGAGGATCTGATGGAGTTGTCAGCTGGAAGGAAACCCATTGGAAGAAAATGGATTTTTAAGAAGAAGATGAATGTAGGAGGCAAGGTGAAGAAATACAAAGCTCAGTTGGTAGCAAAGGGTTATTCCCAAGTGTCGGAAATTCATTTTGGTGATATTTTTTCTCCTGTTTCCAAGGTAGCTTCTATTAGATTACTTTTATTTGTTGTTGTTGCTTTTTATTTTGAGGTAGAACAAATAGATGTGAAGACAACATTTCTTCACGGGGATCTGGAAGAAGAGATCTACATGAAGCAACCTGAAGGCTTTGTGGTGAAGGGAAAGAAAGAATTGGTATGCAGGTTAAAAAATTCTTTATATGAGTTAAAGCAGTCACCAAGGATGTGGTATCAGAAATTTGATACATATATACATGGACTTGGCTTCACTAGAAGCAAAGTGGATCATTGTATGTATTTTGAATTAATTGGTGACCGTGTTATTTATCTGTTCTTGCATGTAGATGATATGTTTCTGATTGGAAATGACTAAGAAATTATCCACGATTTGAAAGCCCAATTTCCCTCCAAATTCAACATGAAAGATCTTGGTGCTACAAACTACATTTTGGGCATGGAAATTAAACGAGATTAGGAAAAAAAGGAAACTTTGGTTAAACTAGAGGAAGTATGTTGAGACAATATTGCTGAGGTTTAATATGCAAGATAGTAAACTGGTGAAAGTTCCTATTTTTGTAGGTATAAAGTTATTTGTTGAACAATGTCCCAAGACACAAGAATAGGAAGAGGACATGTCTCGTGTTCCATACGCAAGTGCAGTCAGAAGCCTGATGTATGCAATGGCTTATACTAGACTAGACATTGCACATGCATAGGAATATTGAGCAGGTATATGTGAAAACTAGGGAAGGAGCATTGGACAACAATGTAATGGGTTTTCAGGTATTTACGTGGCACTAGTGATTATGGTCTATGCTACCAAGGAAGACCAGGATGGGATAAAGTTTTGGACATCCATGCCTTTGTTGATGCAAACTGGGCTGGAGATTTGGATTAGAGAAGATCTACATGTGGGTATGTGTTTAACCTTTTTGGAGGTGCAATGAGTTGGATGAGAAAGAAACAGCTTGTAGTGGAACTTTCAACTATAGCGGTAGAATACATGGCAGCCACTGATGCAAGAAAGGAAGCAGTTTGGTTGTAGATATTATGTTCAAGTATGGGATTAGTACAACGAGCTATAAGGACACACTGTGATAGCCAAAGTGCAATTTTCTTGGAAAAAAGGTGTTGTTGGTAAAGCTGGATATTTTGAAGAATGTTGCAGATGCATTGATGAAGTTTGTGAGCACTGAGAAGTTTTCTTGGTGTAGAGAAACAATGGGCATTGCAGGGCTAGACTAATAACTAAGATGTCATTGGACCCCCTTTATGGAAAAGAAAACAACATGTGGCAAAATGTTGGGTGTGTGTTATATTCTTTCCAGAACTAGTCGCACGTGTGTGGGGGGGTGATAGACACCTATGTTTTTTGTGTCAAGAGAAACAAAAGGGGTGGTAGCCCCCTTGTACAAGGTCTGGGGCAGCACCCTGAGAAATATTTTTTGGACCCTATAGTAGGTGGGTAGACTTACCTATGGTTTTGTGCATGGGTTTCACACATGGTTTTGCGCATGATAGTTTTCTACCCATGGTATTTTGTAGATCCAGTCAAGGGAACTACGGTTATGTTCTAATCTAGGATTAATAGATTAGGGTTTATGAATGCTTCGGCTTGTAGATATATGTATTGTAACATTGAAAGGAACATAATGAAAAATCAATCTGGTAATCCCTGCTTTGGGGTCCGAGGGAAATATCTGTATATTTTTTTTGTATTTCTCGCCATTGTATATTTTCTATTTTTTAAGAATTCATGTGAAGGTAATTTCTATAAAAAGTTAAAACCTACATTTCCAAATAGCAAGCAGAAAAGATTGGTAATTTTTTTTTATTTTTGTACCATCCACCCCTACCCCTCAGGGAGAGTTAGAGAGTGTTCTTTCATACTATAAAACATGAAATGATTAGTGTGATAACTTAATTCCATCCAAAAGAAACATTATGGTGATCAATAGAGCTCTTCCCTTCACCTCATGTGTTGCAATTATAAAGGTTGGATGTCGCTTTTCGAAGGACTCATCAACACAAAATTTATGTACATTCTCACTCACTAAGCACCATAATGAAGCACCCTATGGAACCATCTTTACAATGTATTAGCGAGTATTGAGGTCCCGCACAATGAATTATAATTTTTTCCTAATGAAACAAGCGCATTGTTTCATTGTGTGGAGGTCCTCTGGACAAAGACCTCCACACGAACTAATTCACGTCTTCTTAAAACTATAATGACTTTACATCAATTTCATTCAATCAACCTAAATTCCAAAATTTTTATATGTCGACCTACGACATGTTTCATGTGACTCTGAGGAGATGTTTCATAAATGTTCAATTTCATTATGCCCAAGTTTAAAAATTTTATTCAACTTGTTTCCTGAAATTTTGATTTTTTATTTTGCAATTTAGATATTCCCATGTTCAATTTTATGTTTCAATGTGTCAATGTTCATGAGTTACAGCCTAATGAGTTATAGTATGATGAGTTGCCACGATTCAACTTCATAATACCATGTTTTGTTTTCAGGTTCAGTGTCACTAGGTTCCAATTTGTGATTCGATGTGCCTGCATTGACAATTCATAATATGATGAGCCACCCAAACTTGAATTGTGACGATATTGAAGTACAATGTGACATATGATTTAACCTCCGCACATATAACCATTGCGTAGAGGCTCTCATTGTGTGGAGTAAGAATCTTCTCTTCACAATGAAAGCTTTACTCCACCTGTGCGCATATAACCAATGAAAGCTTTACTCCACCTCTGCACATATAACCATTGTGCAGAGGCTTTCATTGTGTGGAGTAAGAATCTTCTTCGCACAATGAAAGCTTTACTCCACACAATGTGAGTTAGCATACAATCTCTCACTTATTAGTGCTATGCAATGGAGGATATCTCATATTAATAATGCGAAATGTGTGGAAGGAAATAGTAATTCTATAAAGTTGAAAATGTTATTCGATCATCTTTGTATTTGCATGGGTTTTTGACGTTGTGGAGGAGAGAACAAAATTTCACACCGTATATTAATAGATATGGCATGGCCTATAGGTTAATGCAAATTTGACAAGGACACGCATAATACCACGTTATTCAGTGACTTCACTTTAATCTCGCCCTAATCTACCTTTCGCTATATCATGGCGAACCAACTTAGATTCATTGCAATTCTCACCTTGGCGTTGCTCGTTATTTTTGCACTCTTTGAAATGGAATTGTCCTCCCACCGTAATAAGAGCTCTAAGACCATTAGTACCAAAAGTAATGGTGTTTTATCACTATGGTGAAAACGATTATCATTCTCATATAAATTTATCGTTAACTACAGATTTTAAAAGTAGAAAGTTCAAAATAAACTGATATGCAGTGTTTTGAAATGTCTATTGAAGTGATTACACCACTAATAGTTAACATAAATTTGTGCTTGTATATTGTAGGTTGAAAAAAAATTACTGTTTTTATGAACTATCCTAGATTGCTGATTATGGGAATAATATTTAGTAATGGTTGTATTGGTCCATTTTTTTTTACATCTTGTCTATTTCATTCCAGATTATTTCGAAATAATTTTATGGATATGTTTATAGTTTCTATCGATATAATTCCAACTAATTTTATGTCAGGGACAGCTTCTAATTGATTATAGATTATATTTTCTAATTAATTAATTATACATTATAGGTTATTATTACTAATGAACATTTTTAACATAATATTAGTAGGACTTTAGGATTGGTACATAGCTATGCATTTTAAGCTTTGTGCATTGTGGTTAAACGCATTGGATTGTTTATACTTGTTTCTCGAAAATATATATGTGTGTGTGTTTGGGGTGAATTTGAGACCATGTATGGGAGGGAGCACCAGTATCACTTTTAAGTGAGTGATATTATGTAAGGAGTTAGTGGAGTAACAAACATGCTTATCGAGGGCATGAAATGTATAGGTATGCATTTCGTCCTTGTGACTAACTTCTATCATAATTGATATGAGGTGGAACTATCCCTTAGATAGAAGTCAATTTTCTTGTGCATAGATTTCATTGTGCACTTCCTTTGCACAAGCAAAGCTCTACACATCTGTTGCAAATGTCAATCTATGGCGAAAAAAAACACAAATAGAAGGAAACTCAAGCCATCGAGACATGAGCGCTTCCACTATGACTGTAACGATGGCCTTAAATAACATGTTTCTTTTCAAACCCCCTAACCGTGTATGAAAACTTAGTTTTACTCAACATAGTTTGTTAATGAGAACATCGAGTTGAGGTACAGCGATGTGTGGTTTAACGGTAACTCTACTTGGGCGAAGCTCAAGAGACCGCAGTTCAAATCTCATTGAGTACAATGACCTATTGTGGTGGCAGCTCAAGGAATAGATTCCCCACCCCCGCCTTGGTGGCACGTGAGTCTGCGCTTGCTAAGATAATAGGATCTTAGTATATTTGAGTTGCAGTAGTTGGATGCACTCTTGGTGTTATAGAGGTAGCTACGAGGATTGATCCTGGGTCTCCCATAGATAAGGCCTGGTAGTTACCGATTCACCATGTGTTAAAAAAAATGAGAACATTGATTTGAGACCCTATAGTCCTATTGGTTGGGAATTCCCCCTTTTAGCAGCTTTGTTCTTCCGCATGTTGTTACAAGGTCCTAGGTTGTTTTTCCTACCATGAGGCTGTCATGGAATTGTGGCTTCGAAATTAGAAGAATGAATACCAATAAAGAACACAACCATTTTCTTGCATTGTAATCCGATTAACTCCCAACGTAACCATTTCACTAGAGCACCTCCCTCCAAAGTGCATGGTATGTCAAGAGGACTTCAAGATGGGAGAGGTGGCAAGTGAGATGCCATGTAAACACATCTACCAACCCAATTGTATCCTACCATTTTTGGTGATGCATAGATTGTTGGAAATAATAATCCCAACCACCGCAATAAACACTTTGACAACATCCATACTTGTCAGAAGCATTTTTGCAAGTTGCGTCTATGTTTGAAGATGGAAGGACCCAATTGTATCCTACCATTTTTGGTGATGCATAGATTGTTGGAAATAATAATCCCAACCACCACAATAAACACTTTGACAACATCCATACTTGTCAGAAGCATTTTTGCAAGTTGTGTCTCTATTTGAAGATGGAAGGACTGAAGCTAGGTGTGAACCATTCTTAAATGCAACAAGTAATTTAAAGCATTTAACGTATTTTGCTAAATAGATATGGGAAAGAATTCATTCAGCAACTATTTCCCACACTCCACAAACACTTGTGTGATTCTTATCACACTCAACAGCAACATCATATTAATTATTTTCCTCTGTCATGAATTAAATGAAAAATCGTATATTGAAGTTAAATATGAATGTAAAAATCATTTTGTCAGATAGAGGGTAACAGAGTTAAGAGACTCTCTGAAGAGAAAATGGTGGAGCAAATTTTGGTGGGTGCATGAAAACAACAATTACTATGTTTTACTGTGTGTTACTCCATGTAAAGTGTTTTGTTTTTATTTGGTGAATGAGCTACAGCCTCATGTGAATGTATTTGCAAGATTTAGAAATCAATCCTAAGTTTTATTTGTGATGCTCCAAGCTTTTACCTTTGTTTTTGTCATAAGTGAATTCTGTTTATTTATTAGGTCTCTGCAATACATCTGTGAAATCCACGTCCGTGAAATCATCTTTACGAATGTCATAGACCTCCGCGAAATTACCTCTGTGATGCGTGAAGGTGAGTTGCATGAAAGTAGCTTCATGAAATATTTTACTTTGCCTCTCCGTGTAATTTTTTTTTCATTTTTTCTAACATGGTATTTGAGTGAGATAAATATTATTAGTGTAAAAACAAGTGTTTTTACTAGCAGTAAGAATTGTTTTGAGGGCAGAGTGTTTTTAGCATATTTACCAGCAAGTAGAAAGTTTTTTTACGCTCAAAAATGGAAACATCAAGCACAAGCTTGACTAATCCTCAAATACCTCAGTTTAATGGCAAAAATTATGATTATTAGGCTATCAACAGATGCAACAGCATGCAATGCCTTATCTCAACAAGAAAGAGATTTGTTAAGGGACAACAGGAAGAAGGATTCAAAAGCCCTGTTTTATATTTTCCAAGCAATTCATGAAAGTATTTTCCCAAGGGTTGCAATAGCAAAGAAGTACAAACAAGCATGGGACACCCTCCAGACAGCCTACCAAGCCATGGAAAAAGTTAAGACAACAAAGTTGCAAATGTTGAGGAGAGATTTTGAAACACTTTGTTCAAAAGAGTCTGAGAATATAGACTCGGTTTTTACACATGTAAGTGGGTTGGTTACTCAAATCAGGTCTCATGGTGAGACACTTGAGGAAAGAATAATAGTTGAGAAAGTTTTGAGAAGTTTTCCAGCAAGTTTTGAGGCCATTGTTGTGGCCATAGAAGAGACAAAGGATCTCTCAAAGTTCTCATTGGATGAGCTTAATGCATCACTGATTTCTCATGAACATAGATTGAATAGAGAAGCAAGCTCCTCATTGGAGAATGCCTTCAAGACACAAGTATCATTTGGTCAAGGTCGAGGAAGAGGAAGATCATATGCTAGAGGAAGAGGAAGAATCCCACACATAGGTGGAAGAAGCAGCCCTTCAAGATCAAGTGGAAGAGGCAGCAATCAAAATCCGATTCAAAGCCCAAGCCAAAATCAAGCACAAGGTCAGAGGTATGATAAATCTCACGTCCAATGTCATTACTATAAGAAGTATGGTCATTATGAAAATGAATGTAGAAAGAAGCAATATGACGTTAGTAACAAACCAAGTGTAAATTTTACAAGAGAAAATCAGAACCACGATAGCATGTTTTAGCTTGTAATGTAGCACAAGAAAAATAGAGTGATATATGGTATCTAGATTCAGGGTGTAGCAACCACATGTCAGGAAACATAGAAATATTTTCCAATCTAAAAGAAAGTGTGAAATCTGAAGTGACATTAGGGACTGATAACAAAGTCTCTGTCATGGGAAAAGGAAGAGTTAATATCCTAACAAATAAGGGGGAGAAGAAGTACATCTCAAATGTTTACTTTGTCCCCAGTCTGAAACATAACCTCATAAGCATTGGACAGCTCATACAAAAGGGTTACAATGTCTTTTTCAAGAATGATGTATGCACAATTTTGGATAGGCCTCCAAGCAGACAGCTGATTACAAAGGTTAATATGACAAACAATAGAATGTTTCCCTTCAAATTAAAATCAGATTTTCATAAAGAAGGTGCACAAGCACAACTTTCAATGAACTCACAAGAAAATGGAACAAAAGAGGCAATTGTCACACAAATAAACTTTCAAGCAGAGATAAAAGATGAAAAATGGTTATGGCATTTGAGATTTGGACATCTCAACTTTGGATGTTTGAATTTGCTACATAAGAAAGGCATGGTGAAGGGTTTACCAGTCATAGAAAAACCAGACAACATATGTGAAGGATGTATCTTGAGAAAGCAACATAAAGAGACATTTCCAGCAGGAAATTCAGTAAGGGAAAACGCACCTTTTTCCACTCATATTTATGTGGACCAACACAGACACCATCAATTGGTGGTAGCCACTATGTATTGACCTTCATAAATGACTACACAATGAAGACATGGTTCTTTCTCCTAAAACAGAAAAGTGAAGTGTTTGAGCGCTTTCGCCAATACAAGGCTCTTGTTGAAAAGCAAAGTGGACACTACATCAATGTTCTCAGGACTGACAGAGGTGGACAATACATCTCAAATGATTTCCTTCGTTTTTGTAGGGAGTATGGAATTCACAAGAAATTTACAACAAGGTATACACCTCAGCAAAATGGTGTGGCAGAAAGGAAGAATAGGACCATTATGGAGATGACAAGGAGTATGTTAAAGGAAAAGCATTTGCCAAATGAATATTGGGTTGAAGCCGTCACTTGTACGGCATATATCTTGAATAGATGTCCAACCAAAAGTGTCTAAAACATAGTTCCTAAAGAGGCATGGAGTGAAAGAAAGCATAATGTCACCCACATGAGAGTTTTTGGATTTGTGGCTTATGCACATGTCCCAGATGAGTTGAGGAAGAATTTGGACAACAGGGGGGAAATGTATATTTGTTGGATGCAGTGATAAGTCCAAGGCATACAAGCTCTAGAATCCATCAACTAAAAAAGTCATAATCAACAGAGATGTGCAGTTCATAGAAGAGGAAGCATGGGATGAAAGTTTAGAGAAGACAGTCAATGTCAAAGCATGTATACCACACGAGGATAGAGAGGAATTAACAGCACCAAGTAACTCCTCAACAGTGACTCCCTCTACTCCTATTCAAGCACAACAAATTAGGGAGCAAGCAACACCATCAACAAATAATAGGATAGTTTCACGCAGGCAAGCAAGCGCTTCTCCAAGCACACCGCAAAGCGCAACACCAAGTGACATGTCAAGCCCATCTTCAAAAACCACAAGAAGACCAAAATTCAGAAATTTAAATGAATTTATGACCAAGCTGAAGTTGATAGTAGCGTTGGTCTGAATTCCTTATTTTCCTTGATTTGTCATGTAGATAACCCAATCCATTTTGAAGATGCAGTCAAAAAAGAAAAGTGGGTTGCAGAAATGGAGGAAGAAATAGAAGCAATAGAAAGGAATGACACATGGGAGTTAGTGAGCCTTCTGAAAGGAAAACATGTCATTGGAGAAAGTGGGCTTATAAGACCAAAAGCAACATTGAGGGAAAGATTGAAAGGCACAAAGAAAAGCTAGTTGTCGAAGGATAGAAGCAGCAACATGGAAGAGATTACGCGGAGACGTTTGCACTAGTCACGCAGATGGAGACAGTGCACGTAGTTGTGGCGATTGTTGCGCAACACAAATGGAGAGTGTATCAAATGGATTTAAAATTAGGTTCTTGAATGGAGTGCTGAAGGACGAAGTGTATGTTGCACAGCTGCCTAGTTATGAGGTTGAAGGCCAAGAAGACAAAGTGTATCAGTTGAGGAAATTTTTTTATGGGTTGAAGCAAGCACTATGCACATGGTACAGTAGGATAGATGCTTACTTGTTGGACAATGGTTTCGATAAATGTGACGGTGAGCCTACTCTCTACATCAAAGAGAGCAAAGGTAAGATTCTCATTGTTATCTTATATGTAGATGATTTGATTTTTACAGGAAGTGATGATCTCTTCGTCACTATTTTCAAACAAGTCTTGAAGAGTGAATTTGAAATCGCTGACTTAGGATTGTTAAGATAGTTTTTGGGCATAGAAGTGAAGAAAACAAAAAAAATACATTTTTATCTCTCAAGCAAAGTCTGTGGTAAACATTTTGGAGAGGTTTAAAATGAAAAACAGCGAGTCCACACCAACTCCAACTGTCATGGGGTTGAAATTGAGCAAAGAAGATTGCAACAGCAATGTCAATCCGACATTATACAAAAGCATGATAGGTAGCTTGATGTATTTGACTGCCACTTTGCTAAATATAATGTATGTAGTAAGTTTGGTGTCAAGGTTCATGGAGACACCCAAGGAGACACATTGACAAGCAGCGAAAAGGATTTTAAGGTATGTCAATGGGGAAAAACAATATGGCATTTTGTACATAGCAACAAGTGATTTCAAG
>APFE031043224.1:59152-87642 GCA_000404065.3 Pinus taeda
GTAGTGTTGGAAATAATAATCCCAACCACCGCAATAAACACTCTACAATCACCATACATGTCTGAAGCATTTTTTGTAGGTTGCGTCTCTGTTTGAAGAGGGAAGGAGTGAAGCGAGGCGTGGACCATTCCAAAACGCAACAAGGAATTTAAATCATTTAATGTATTTTGCTAAATAGATATGGGCAAGCATTCATTCAGCTACTATTGCCCACACCCTACAAACACCTGCATGATTCTGATCACACTCAACAACATCATAATAATTATTTTGCTCTGTCATGAATTAAATGAAAAATTGTATGTTGAAGTTAAATATAAATGTAAAAATCATTTTGTAAGATAGAGGGTAAGAAAGTTAATAGAGAAAAAAAGTGAGAGTCTCTAAGGAGAAAATAATGGAAAAAATTTTGGTGGGCGCCTAAAAACAATAGTTATTGTGTTTTACTGTGTTATTTCACATGAAATGTATTATTTTTAACTGGGTGAATGAGTTGGAGTCTCATGTAAATGTATTTGCCAGATTTAAAAATCAATCTTTAGTTTTATTTATGATGCTCCAAACTTTTACCTTTGTTTTTGGGGTAAGTAAATTCTGTGTGCACGAAAGTAGCTTTGAGAAATATTTTACTCTGCCTCTTCGCCTAAATTTTTCTTCAATTTTCGTAACACAGATCTTGCCCCATATGTCGTTACAAGATTACTACAAGTGACCTCGATTGCTCCACGTCATAGCGCTGACATCAAAACATGAGATTTCGAATTTCAGTTTTCGAAGACTTCACCGTGTATTTGGTTTCCTTCCTCGAGCCTTCCGTATTTGGAGCTTTTGTGGACAATGAACCACACTCTCCAGTGGAATTTTTTGGACATTCTCAAATTGATTGTTAATTTTCATGGTTTATAAGGACTATTGATATTCGAAGGCGACAGCATTGTGTTGCCAACAACCACGCATATGTTCATATAGCGAATTAGGTTTAATTTTGACATTAAATTTGTTTGTTGAATTTAATGTTTAACGTAATAAAAAAAAAAATTATGATCCAACCAAGATGGAAACACCAGCCAACCAGATTTAGCAAGTGCGTAGAAATTGAGATGTCGAAAAGGGAGTAATACATGGTGCTCGACACCAGCAGTGACGTGGTCTGGATTCAGTGCCAGTGATGTCGACAATGCTACTCGCAACCAGATGCCATTTTCAATCCCTCCTCATCTATTTCCGTCTCTACCGTTCAGCTCGACGCCAATGATTTCCATGATGATGGATGCCTCTAAAGAAGTTGGAGTCTATTTATTTGAAGACTCAGAAAGACACTTACTACTATATTTCATTTATCTTATCATGGATTTGCATATACGTGGTTACATTATGCATTCTTCTTTATATCATTGAAGTAGTATTTAGAATTGTAATTTAGCATGGAACAAGGAATAAAATTATTTGTTTTGTCCCATTCCAATGATATGTTATTGGGTTTGATGTGATTGCCAAATTTTTAATTTAAATTCGTTGTTACTTTCTATTGTGATTTAAATTAGTAATTCTTTAAATTCTTTTCTAAAGAGAGACTATTGGTATTGTGTTTCTTGTGTTTACGCTCTTTTCATTTTAATTTCAACCACATGGACATGACTCCAGTTGCTCACTACCTATCCCCTGTAGCCATCCTCAGCCACCTCAAATCTTTTGAGATGATGAAAGCCTATAAGAGACCCTCTTACCAAGGAGTCATGATTGATAAGCTAATTTCGTTACGAATGTCATTTATAGGGACCACCACAAATTGTGTGAAAGTTAATTTTGCGGAGGACCTCTGCAAAATGAACATAACCTTGTATGAGTGGTAATGCTTTGAAGTTTTTGCTTCTTGGAAACAATGTATGTTTTTTATAATTACTAATACTTGAAATAAAATAGGAAAGGTGTATCATTGTTGCTCAACTTTCCATTGGAAACAATGTTTGTGTCATAGAATAACTAGTGATGTAGGTACACTATTGGAAGGAGGAACCAACCTGCCACCCATAATGCAAAAGATATTTAAAGCAAAGATATAACTATATAATTTTTATCATTAATATTGTTTTATAATTTGTTGAAAAAAATGAAACGACTCCACAATACACAATCCCTTTAACAACTCTGAGTTAAAAGTTTATGTAATAAAGTTAATAAAGGAAAAATAAGACTAAGGTTATAGGACACATATTCCAAGTTGAATGTTGGGAAAAACATTCTAGTGGGTGTTTATTTGGTTTATTATTGCTAAGGGAAACTGTTAAAGGAAATGAGACATTAATTGGTATCTTATTTATGAAAATAAAGGAAATTAGGAGAAAAAGGAGATGAAAGATCACGAGATTGCATGTGAGGAAAATTGTAGAAAAATAGAGGAAATTGAAGAAAATAGAAGCCTCAATAATAAAAAGGCTTATGAGAATCAGTTCACAACTTCTGTTGGTTAGCCTTTTGTCAGTTTAGCTTTGGAGTTAGTTTCAGAGAGAGAAAAACACCAAGAGGAGAAAGCAAACAAAGGAAGGACAGGAAAGTAAAGGACAAATATGTAAAATTTGGATCAAGCAGCTTCAGTAGGAATATTTGCAGGTAATAGGTTGCATGCATGATTTCCGACATGGTTTGTGAATGTATGGTACATGCATGTATGTATTTGGTTTTCTATCTATAATTGGCATGGGTTTTTCCAGGTGTGATAATGGTTTCATCCTTGCCTTCCCATTTGCACATAGCCATGGTGCGATGGGGTTCTTTATTTGGTTGACCTTTGGATTTTCGGATGGTTTTGGAATCATGTGAGGTGGTCTTAGGAAGATTCCCAAGGGTATAGGAATCCCTTGATCGGTTTTCACGAGATTATGGTAGAGCTTGACGGTGGAGACAGGGTTTCATCCTTGCCTTCCCATTTGTAGATACCCATGGTGTGATGGAGTTCTTTATTTGGTTGATCTTTGAATTGTCGGATGGTTTTCGAATCGAATGAGGTGGTCTCAGAAAAATTCTCAAGGGCATAGGAATCCCTTCATCAGTTTTGACAGGATTGTGGTAGAGCTTGACGGTGGAGACGGAAAAATCCTCAAGGTATTGGTGAAGATATTCAGAGGCATCCAATCTTGTTTTAGGGATAGTGATCCCTTAACCAGTTTTAGCGGGATTGCGGTAAAGCTTGGTTGTTTATGTGCTTGATTTGGGCCTAGGAATCACTTGACCGGTTTTGGTGGAATTACGATAAAACCTAAAGGTAGAGGTGGTTTAATCTCCAGGAAGCCTTGGTTGTTTTTGTCTGCAGTCCCACATTCATTATTGGAATATGGCAGGGGGCTGATTGGCTGAAAAAAATATTTGGTTCAGTTCAATCTATGTTTGGGTGGTATGTGGAAGTTCTTGACTTGGTTGGATTTTACATATGTTAAATAAGATCTCTTTCCCTTTGTATTTCATGAGTACTTGTACTTTTTATTATGTGGCTTTGATGGTTGTTCTATTATGTTTATTATTTTGGTTATACATTGGTTATAAGAAAGGTTTCATAATAGGTTCTACTTATGGATCTTGATATGTTTTATTTATTGATGAATGGTTAATGAATACATGAGCTAAAACTTGTTATTTCAATTATTATGAGAGGTAATTAGAGCTTCTTGATGATTCTCAGATAAGTATCAGACCCCTATGTTCAGATATACATTCATGGCATGTAGATTACATGTTCTCAATATGCTGGAAAAAATGACTGTCATGGTTAGGCCTGGTTAGGTCAAGTATCTAGCTCAAATTTGAATGTTTAGATTTTTTTTCATGTCATTTATGCATCTAAGAAGTTGCAAGAAGTTATGGGCAATGGTCTAGAAGCTGACTTGAAATTTAGGCTCATATTTCGGGATCGCATGCTCCTAACTCGCAAGTTTGGGTTGTAACTGCATGGATGCAAGCTTATGCATGTGGTTGGAGGCTCCCAACCACATGGATACCTTGTTGTGGGAGCGATTAAGGGCTCGGGGTAAGGAATAGGTGGTCTAGCTCAAGATTTGACCTCCTAGGGTGGTTGCTCGACATCTGAGTGATCTGTAGCCCCTGTAGGATGTGTGAGATGTCAGTTGGTCATCAGTAGCCAACCCCACTTCCTTAATGGGACCTAGGAAGTTGGGTCATGTCTTGGTAGTTGTTTATCTCATGTTTACCTTGGCAAGTCAGTGAAAGTGGGTAAATATGGGAGAGGGGGTTACAGATTTGTTATCAGAGATCCCAAGTTCAACACTTGGACTGGATGGATGGAATGGGTTTGTCATGCATGCATGTTAGTTGTATTTGTTTTTGTTGTACTTGAATCATGGTGGTTATTATGCAGTTTGTGATGTTGTTGGTATGTTATGGTGTTGACAGTTTGTCAGATAAAGCAGGAGATGAAGATCATCAAAGCGAGGTTGCAGCACTAGACCTCAAAGTAAGAAAAGATCGTCATACAGGTTTGTATGTTGAGTATGTAGGTATAATGGGTAATGTTTGCTACCCACCTTGTTGTTATATTCATGTCTATCATTCTATTGTTGTTGTGGTTACATGCATAATAGATGTTAGTTGATCAGTGCAGTCATATGAACATGCGTTAGATATTCATGAATGATAGTAACAAGTTGTTACATGCATTGCGGTCATATGCTTGATGATGATGGTCTTTGCAACTAAGATATTGATGTTATATGTATTGTGCTAATCTGGATTGGATTATAAACATGATTATGATTATGATATTCAAGTATGAGTCGATATACTTGTGATACTGTGTCATACTAATCTGGATTGACTTGTGTAGATGTGATAGCCTCTTATGAGATACATTGAGGTATGAATTTGATTATGTCATCTATTTGGTTTAGCTAACATTGTATGTTTATGGGTTGCTTAAATGTTTGATTAATTACATGATATGAGTATGTGTCTATAAGATTGCATGAAGGAATGACCTTGTTTAATACAATGGTACTAATACAATATGTGCTAAGACAATCGATATGCACTTGAGTGCAAGTGGCTGTTAGTTGTAGTATTATGATTAATCACTATGAGTTGATTGTAGATTATG
Organism: Pinus taeda; assembly: GCA_000404065.3. NCBI lineage: Eukaryota > Viridiplantae > Streptophyta > Pinopsida > Pinales > Pinaceae > Pinus > Pinus taeda. Next base: position 64,257 of record APFE031043224.1, read on the forward strand.
ATGTGGTTGTTAGCCTTGGTAAATGATGATTTCAAATTACTAGACATGATGTCCTAATCTTTGGAACAGGTGACTAACATGTGTGAACAATTGCAGGGAAACATGCTCAGTATTAGCATGACAAGGTAAGAATGTATTTGTTGGGTGATGTGATAGCACATAATAAGACTCAATTGCAGCAAGGTAAAATTTAAAAGAAAAGATTTGGGTGAGAATTATTTTGGCTATGTTTCTAAACCGCAATTCCAAATGAATGGGTGCTTTGCACGAATATGGGAAGTCTTCTTAGCCTTGATTTTATCTTACATTATGTGGATGTGTGTTATATTCATGAATATGTATTTGATAGGTATAACCACTGGCTTTCAATGTGTCTAGATTCAACAATGAATTGGAATCCCTTCATAAATAATGTGTATGTGTTTAGTTATAGGGCAGCGTAACTGGCACAACAAGGTAAGGTAATTGATATATTGTTATACTTATTTATACAATGACATCTATGTGTTTATGGCAATATGATGCATGAAATTGCATGGAAAAGGAGACTGCCATGAAATCTTAAATAAGGCTCAGGTTCCTTTGGAAGCATTGGGAAGCCATGAGGTTGAGTCATGGGGTTTGTTGCTAGTTTTGCGCTTTCAGTCCTTTGTGATTTGTTTGCACTTGATTTATAGATTTGTTTACATCTGGTGCATGGCCATGCCACTTAGTTTGTGGTGTTGTATTGCTATTCGTTTTTCATGGTTTTCCTTTTGTTTGTTTCTTGTTCTTTCCTTTTGTGTTTTGAGGGTCTTCAGAAATGGTTGGGGTAAGAGGAAAGTTAATGGAGCTCGAGGAGAGTTGAATAAAACCTCACAGGTAATACAAGACCCAAATGAATTTTGGTGCATGAGTAAAGGGAAACTAAAGGTAAGAATATCACAACCAGTTAAGTGGGTTGGGTCCATTGGGACACATGGATGGTGGTAGAATAGTAGTGACAAAGATAACAGGAAAGGTAAAGTAATGGGATCTGAGGTGTCAGATGCCTTGGTCATGTTGGGAATTGTTGTTCTCAATGTTCTACATGTTGTACATGGATAAAGGGAGTTCTCTTAACCTTGACATTATGATATACGGTAATTATGTTATGATCATAATTATGATGATGTCTATTTATGTATACATGTATATATGTATGTTATTGTCTGACATGGTTGTTAGGGATCATGAATGTTTTATGCTAGTTTTTATATGTATATATGTATGTATGTACGTTGTTGTCTAACTGGATCATCAGGGATCGTTCTTGCGGAAGAATGATTTTTTATGCAGGTGAATGACATGAAGATGTTCTTGGTTTTATGAACAATCAAGTGGGAAGAGTAGCCCTGGCAGATTTATGAGGTCAATATCTTGTAGATATGAATTGATATTATGTTCTTATAGTATGTATATGTTTATGTTATGGAAAGGTAATGTTGAGGGATACATCAGTTGAATGAAAGCAGTGCGATTTGCAACTTGTTAGGACAAGCATAGATAGTGGAAAGACACTAGAAGTCAAATTTCTTGGTAGAGACATTGTGGTCTTCAGATGTGCAGTATCGATGTTGTGTGAATGTTGCATATGTGTCTTGTGTACATATAGCATTGTGTGCATGTTTCATATGTGGTATTGTGTACACATAGTGTTGTGTGCATGTTTCATATGTGGTGATGTACATGTTGTATATGTAGTGTTGTGTACATATGGTGTTGTGTACACATTGAATATGTGGTGTCTTTTACATATGGTGTTATGCGCATATTGTACATGTAGTATTGTGTGCATGTGGTGTTATGTACATGTGGTTTTGTGTGCATGTGGTGTTGTATACACATTGTGCAAGTGGTGTTGTGCACATTTTGTGTAGGTGGTGCTATGTACATGTGATGTCGTGTACACATTGTGCAACTGGTGTTGTATACATGTGGCATTGTGTACATGTAGTGTTGTGCACATGTTTGCAGGTGGTGTTATGTAAATGTGGCAGTGTATATACATTGTGTAGGTGGCGGTGTGTATGTATGGTATTGTGTACACGTCGTACATGTGTGTCTTGCACATGTGTTACTATGTTATGTGTATTGTGTAGTCGCTATATCGTGGCATTTGCATTCATTACATCATACTCTATGTATGTATACACCTGGTGTAGGTGTATGTGTTGTGTTGCACACTGGGTGTAGGTGTATGTGTTGTGTTGTATTCCAAGTGTAGGTGCATGAATTATGTCGTGTTGTATGTTGTGTGTGGGGGTATGTGTGTGATGTGCACTATTTGTATGTGTACATGATTGAAGAAAGAAAAGGTATTGGTTGTTTTCCAAGGGTGGAAACCGATTCAGTGTGTGTATGGAAAGGGTAAAGGACAAAGGTGGAAACAAAGAACCAATTGAAAGATAAATATCAATATTTTGTTTCCATTTTAATTATACATGTGATCTATGACTCTAATTTATGATGGTTACATGTGATCTATGATTTTTATTTATGACAGTTGCATTTTGAGCTAACCAAATGTGATATGTTTATACATCATGATTCGATCAAAGAGCTAGTTGACTTGTTGTAACAAGAAGTAAACATAATTGCAAGTGTACCTTATTGATGGGCCACAAAAGAGGTATGATTTGAAATTATTTCAATTCCTTTTTGTCTAATGGAAATTATGTGCTTGGTACAAGAAAGCATGGAAATTCCTGGTTTGGATGGTTGAAACTGACTGCAAGAATTAATAACAGCAACAAAAGGAATTGGAACAATCAACAATCTGTTGGTAAAGTACTTCAAGTGCTAGACCATTGTGGGACATTAGTACCCAATAGTTTCCATTGACTGTCATGAGCATGCTATGACCAATATAATGCTTTTGAGGTAGGGATATAACTTGGTTTTTAGACCTTTCGATGTGAGGAAACCTTGCCAAGGGATAGATTACCCAGGAAAGGGGATGTCGGGAACTTGGAAGGTCAGTGACTACATGAAAGGGGGTGACCAGATTTCCCAATGGATTGTGTAGCACATAAGGTAAGGTGCGGAGATGGATTTGTCTCGGTCATTAGCATTTCCAGATGGAGCCAAAAGCACATTGGGAGTGTGCCCTAGAATAGTCAGTTAGTAACCATTCACTAAGGGAACATGCAGTGCAAGGTTCATAGCATTAGACATTAGATGTAGGTTTGACTTTGACAGTGAATTATGGACTTACTAGGAAGGAGGTGAATCCTTTTACTTATTTAAGGGTGGGGGTGTGAGCCTCTAGATTCCCTTGTTGTTAACGTAGGCATTCTATCCTTTTATTTCCTATTTGAGACAATGTGCATGTGTATATGTGTACATAACTGTAAATATCATAATAAGTTGTGTTATAAAGCTCCAATAAGCAGTATGTTTGTCATGTTCCTAGCAGTGGTAATTATAAATACTGTAACGAGATGGACTATAAAGCTCCATTGATAGTATGTTTTGATTTTCATAATTTTTGTTGGTTATAGGTGTCATAGAACACTGAGGATGGTTTTTCCCTAAGGGGAAGGGGTTTGTAACAACCCTAGGTTAAAATTTAATGTAATAAAGTTAATAAAGTAAAAATAAGACCAAGGTTATGGGAAATGTATTCCAAGCCAAATGTTGGGAAAAACATCCTAGTGGGTGTTCATTTGGTTTATTATGGCCTAGAGAAATTGGCAAAGGCATTGGCAAAGTCAAAGAGGCATTAATTGGCATTTTATTTATGAAAATAAAGGAAATTAGGAGAAAGCAAAGATGAAAGGTCACACGATTGCATGTGAGGAAAATTGAGGGACAAATAGAGGAAAATGAAGAAAATAGAGGCCTCAATAAATAAAAAAGGCTTTTGAGGATCAGTTCACAACTTTTGTTGGTTAGCCTTTTGTCAGTTTAGCTTTGGAGTTAGTTTCAAAGAGAGAACAACACCAAGAGGAGAAAGAAAGCAAGAAAGCAAAGGAAGGACTAGGAAAGTAAAAGAAAATCAAGGAAAAGTTGGATCAAGCAACTTCAACAGGAATACTTATAGGTAATATCTTGCATGTGTGATTTCCTAGTTGGTTTGTGAATTCATTGTACATGCATGTTTGTATTTGGTTCTCTTGATATCATTGGCATGGATTTTTCTAGGTGTGCCAGTGGTTTCAACCTTTCCTTGCCATTTCTGGATAACCATGATGTGATGGGGTTCTTTACTTGGTTGAGCTTTGGATTCTCATATGGTTTTGGAACCAAGTGAGGTGGTCTGAGGAAAATTCCCAAGGGCCTAGGAATCCCTTAACCGATTTTGGTGATATTATGGTAAATCCTGAGGGTGGAGATGAAACAATTCGCCAAGGTATTGTTGAAGAAATTCATAGGCATCTAAGCTTGTTTTGGGCCTAGTGATTCCTTCACTGTTTTTGGTGGGATTGCAGTAAATCCTAGTTGTTTATGTGCTTTTTTGGGACTAGGAATCCCTTGACTAGTTTTGGCGGGATTATGGTAAAGCCTTAGGGTGGAGTTGGTTTAATCTCGTAGAAGCCCTATTTGTTTTTTTCTTGAGTCCCACATTCATGCTTGGAATATGGCATAGGGGTGATTAGCTAAAAGAAATATTTAGTTCAGCTCAATCTATGGTTGGGAGGTACGTGGAAGTCCCTGAATTGGTTGGTTTTTACATGTGTTAATAAGAGCTCTTTCATCTTGTATTTCATGAGTACTTATACTTGTTATTATGTGGCTTTGATGGTTGTTCTATCATGGTTATTATTTTCCTTATATGTTTGTTATATGTTGGTTACAAGCATCATTTCATAACAGGTTCTAGATATGGCTCTTCATATGCTTGATTTGTTGATGAATGGTTAATGAATGCATGAGCTAACAATTTCTATTGCAGCTAATATGAGAGGGAATTACACCTTCTTGATGATTATCATATAAGTATTAAACCCCCATGTTCAGATATGGATTCATGGCCTGTAGATCACATGTTCTCAATATGTTTAACGAAATGGTTGTCATGGTTAGGCCTGGTTAGGTCAATTCCCTAACTCAAACATGAATGTTTAGCTTTGTTGTCATGTCATTTATGCATCTAAGAAGTTACAGGAAGTTTTGGGAAGTGGTCTAGAAGCTGACTTGGAATTTAGGCTCAGAATCTAAGACTACATGCTCCTAACTAGAAATTTTGGGTTGCACTGCATGGATGCAGGCTTATGCACATGGTTGGAGGCTCCCAACCACATGGATGCCTTGTTGTGGGAGCGGTTGAGGGATGAGGGCATTGAAAAAGTGGTCAAACACAGGATTTGTTCACATGGGGTGGTTGCTCAGCCTCTAAGTGACCTGTAGGATATTTGAGACATCAATTGATTGTTAGTAGTCAGCCCCACTTCCTTAATGGGACCTAGGAAGTTAGATCATGCCATAATAGCTCTCCATCTCATGTTTACCTTTGCAAGCCAGTGAAAGTGGGTAAATATGGGAGGGGGGTTACAATGGAAAATTAGTATGAAACCCATATGCTAAGATGCTCTCTATCTCATGTTTACCCTAGAAGGCTATAGAGAATTCCACACGCTATTATTTATTTATATGAATAAGTATAAAATTGTGAAGAACGGTCTTAATTTTATTCTATTTCAATGGATAGAAATAATTTCTTATTGCGGCGGGCATCACATATCTTAAAAAATTAATATTTCCCGTTCCAGATCTTAGATTTATGAAAAGTTCTCAAACAATTACACTGAGGCTCACTCGGTCCAAATGCGATTGTGCCCTTCCTTTAAATAAATGATTGTGCTTATTTTTTATGAAAAGTGATATTCAAGACTAAAGCATACCCACACCAATCACTAATTTGGACAAGTAGTTTATAGAAACATATATTGAAGGTTGGTATGATGTTATTCTACAAGAGGTGAGGGTTGGAATGATTTTATTCAAGAAGAGGTGAAAATGCAAGCACCTTCAAACCCTGAACGAAGCCATATAAATGGATGATGGCATTGAACTAAAAATCTTGTCTTCCTATAATTTCACTTTCCAATGAACTTCTTCAACCTAACGATCAAGACAAATGATTCTCTTCATCTTGATAAGCCAATTTCCCATGTTACTTCTACAATAGAAAGTGATCCAAGGATCATAAATATATAGTAGAAATCTATCACGTTTTTTTCCTCTTCAAGGGATTTTTGGAGCTTTTGCAACCAATGAATCACACTCGTCAATGTAGAAATTTTGAATAATTTAACACATATTCAACAGAGATTATCCTGATCATGTACTATTGCGGAAAACATACACAATACATAAGCTCCTCTACATTGATCATCAATATAGCAGCATCAATAACAATAAACCATCAAGAGCATTCACACATTAACACAGTATGTATCCCGGGGAAAGCATCTCGCTAAAAACCCCAACTATCTGTATATTAATGATTGAGTCATGTAACATTACAAAGTACAATGCTTATCACAAGCAATCCAGTACCAGCTCCACTTGTTACACACAATACAGCTCAGATCTGAATCAATCCCTGGCTCAAATCTCTTCCGCTGCTTGCCTGCCTCCGCTGCTCAATACCTGCCTGAGAAATGATGATAATACCAAGGAAGCCACGTCTTTCCTTGGCTAAATCACGTATTTCCAAGCTACAATATGGGAAAACTCATTGGCATACTCAATCCCCTGATTTGTGCAAGATCTGGTGCACAACTATAGTCACAACTGATAGCAATCTGATTCTCTAACACCTGTCCCTGCTGAACTGAACATGCACTGACATGCAACTGAGTTAACTGATGTATTCATTAGTTGTATTATGAGTTAATAACTTTGTGAATTAATTAATAACTAATTCACCCAACTCATCTCTAGTCTATTCGCCAGTTAGACTAAATACAACCAGTTTAACAAAGCTAAACTGAACACAACTCCATCAACTGCACCTCCAGTCCACTAAACTCAACTCACTTGAGTTCTAACTGAAGTCATGCATGCAAATATTCAACTAACCCATAAGAACCACGTATTTCCTTCATGCAATTGCATGTGCCACATCCGTAGCTCGAACTGAAGTGCTCCAAGAGAATAAGATTATGTTTATAGTCCAAATATTATTGTGAGATAATAATATTTGACTTTTCTATTTTTAGCCTGGTAGTCTAAAAATAGACTCCGCCCATATGTCTAAAAATAGAAGTCCATCTATTTTCTCAAATTGATCAATCATCCATAAACAACAACCTGCAATCCATAGACATGATCCATATGTCTAAAAATAGACATAGTCTAAAAATAGACTTGCGCCAAAAATAGCCTGCGGGCCCACTTAGTGAAGGCGACTCTTTTCACTAAGCTCCATCGTCTTGTTGCAATCTCAACAATTTCTTGTTGCACACTTTTCAACACTCCCTCTCAACAAGAAAGGCTTCCTCTCAAACCCGATCCTGTAACTCTAGAATGTTCTACATGCAATACATCTGGCCGGTCCACTTGCTCTATCATCAAAGTCTCTGACTGCTATTGCCTCTGTCGACTGAAAACTCTGCATCTCTGTGCTCTTCAGTATCTGACTGCTCTAGCCTCTGTCACCTTGATCTCTAACTGCATCCGTGCTGCTGCTGGTTCTATCTCCCGGCATTGCATCCGCACTGCACCTCCCAACTGACCTCCCTGTTGGGCTAGAAACATACTCTGATGCTGAAGCTCTACCTGCTGCTGACAAGTGCTCCCTCTCTGACATCTGCGCTACTGCAACATCTTCATGCATCTCCCACCATTGCACACCTCTCTGTGCCACCTAGCACTGTGCAAAACACTTGTGCCTCTCGCATTGCTGCAGCCTGCATGCTATGCGCTGTCCTGGGATTCCCGCACTGTCGCTCTCTCTGCCGCTCCATCCTCCATCCGCATCTATCTATACCCAATCAGTCAGTTCCTGCTACTCCACATCGGGGCTCCCGTAGCAAGGTCTCATCCAAGAGGTTGGGTACCTCAAGGATCCTGCCCCTCCTCCTTGGGACTATCAATCTATATCGCCCCACCTCCTAACTGGAGGTATGGCTGCATGTGATCCCTCAGCCCACCTGGCTCGAATTTCCCCCCTATTGGAGGTCTCTGCATGAGTAGATGTCTCTACTCGATCTCCTCTCAGCTTCCCTTGTTATGGCTACTCCACAACCTCCTGAAGCTGCTGCACCAATCGTGGCTCCTCCACAATTGTCCGAGACTTCTTCTGGCTCTGCATGTTGAAAGGTAATATACCCTCCCTCTCAACCACCAAGTCTCCATCAGTTGCCTTGCTGCTCAAGGCTTTGCATGCATCTTGAACCTTAAGAGCATACAGGTTCTTGACCCGTGAACCAATCTGCTTCACCTGTCTAGTGATGATGTGTCTAAGGAAAACCTTTCCGTCTCTGAAGACTACATCATAGCCTCTGTCTTCCAGCATCGCGATTGACACCAAGTTTCTCTTCAGTCCTGGTACATACTTGACATCGGTCAAGGTAAGGTGAGCTCCATGCTCCCTCTGAAAAATAACCGCGCCTACACCTGAGACACTATACTTCTCATCATTACCCATCCCTATGAGTATCTGGAGATCTTTCTCCTCCAAAGTACTGAACAAACTTTTGTCACCGGTCATGTGGAAAGAAGCTCCACTGTCAAGAAACCAACCACTTCCCATCATGGATGAAACCATGCATGCGAAGAGTGTGAAATCCAACTCAAACTGTGAAGCAAGTGCCTCACCTTCAGATCCTTCCTCGGATCCCTTCTTGGATTTCCTCTATGGACAATTTGCAGCATAATTGCCCACCTCATGACAACGAAAGCATTGCACTTTCGATTTGTCAACCTTCTTCCATCATTGGAAGAACTGGATTTGGAAAGAGAAACCTTCTTCTTCCCCTTCTTTGCCTTACTTGCTAAGGCACAGTTCTCCTCATCATGCATGGATGAAGAACTGTCTTTGGTGCTCCGTCTGATCTCCTCCTGCATCAAATCTGATCATAGTCGTTCCCAATCTAGCAGTTTTTCCCTTCCATTAACCGAGTCTTGGTAGCTATGCCAGTGCTTACAAAGTACAAGGAGTGCTAGACTCACCATATCATCATCTGAGGTCACAATCCCTACACTTCCAAGCTCATCCCTGCATGAGGTGAGCTTGTTCAGATACATAGAGATTGTCTCATCCTTTTCACACTTGATCCTTCGAAGTTTTTCCTTTAGTGCCAGCGTCCTCTGTTCACTTCTATTCTGATATAAATCTTTCAATGTCTTCCACATTGCATGCAGAGTCTCCTTCCCATGGAGACTCGAAACAATGTGATGTCAAACTCCCTCTAAGAGAATTCTCCTAGCTCTAGCCACACACTTCTTCCAGTCTGCAACCTGAGTAGCATCAGTAGGCTTAGGGACATCTTGATCAGTGAAGTCCTTAAGGCCATTATCTTCCAATGTTGCCTCCATGCGATCCTTCCAAGCTATATAGTTTGAGCTGCCATCAAGGGCATACTCAAGCCTCAAACCATAGAAAGCCATCAATGAACTGGAGGTGATAAGAACTGAAATCTATATCCCCAATAATAAACTTTGAATTCCTTCTTCTATATTGTTCGTCTTTGATTAACTTGGCTCTGATACCATGTAGAATTTTCTCTACAAATTAGCTAGCTCACTGATATCATGTAGAAATTTCACGTGCAGATCCAACTGATATATGCAATGTACTAAAGCATAATACTAGATCTACATCTACCATAAACTTAGTGGAAGCTTAATTGAACATGAGCAACATCAAGCATGAACACATATAACTAATAAGAATAAATCAATCACATAACAAAGATATATCATTGGGGAAAGCACCAGCCTAAAACCCCCAACATTGTATTATCAATCAAGTGGAAATCCTCTTCAACACACAAAAAGAATCAACTCAATAGCTATCATGCTCTCTTTGTAATCAGAAGATCTTGATGATCTTCAATCAAAAGATGAAAATCATGGATTACCTAGGCCTCAATATATAGGCCACAAGTCCTCCAATCTCCTATAATAGATCCTTCTCCATGGAAGGAATACTTACTAGAAATATCCAAGCATCTGATAGTACACTGTCCCACATCTGATCTCAACTGGGTCTTTGACAGAACTGACATGCAACAGTTATCCATGAGTGAATCCTTAGTTATGTAAAATAATAGTTGTCACATGCATGCAAGCATTAATAAACTATATTTTATTATTTTAACAACTTGTTAAAATAATCTAACTAGACTTGACTAGTTAGAACTAAGTCAATTGATTCTCTCATTATAGGACTCATACTTATCCCCTCAACCAGTGGAGGAAATTAAGGATAAATTCCTCAATCAGTGGGACAACTCATGTGCATGCTCAAAAAGACTTCAAATTCGAATTTCCTTAACTAATTAACTCAACTAAATTAATTAATTAATATTTCCATCTGTTGTTAAGACCAAAATTAATTTTACTTCCTATAGATAGACTAGGGACTGCTATAAATAGGAAGGGACCCAGAAATGCTATTTTTAGAACTTTTTATTTTTAGTAGTTTCACCTCTCACCCAATGTGGCCAATGACCTCAGTGGCCAAGCTGCTATTTTTAGACATGCTATTTTTAGCACATTCTAAATTTAACATTTCTTGTTGCACATTTTTCAACAGTAAGTTTATTTTTCTTTTCTTCTCTTTTTTGTTTTAACTGATGCTAAAAATCCATTTTCCTGGTTTGGTGGCTAGATAATGACAATGCCATTCACTGGTAATAATCAAATTGAACAAGATGGCTCGTGATGAGACCCCTTGTCTTATAAAAAATCATAAGCCATTACCCTGATTTGGTGTTCAGTATGGTAATGTCAATTTAATTGGTTCCCTATGATCATGGTAAGTAGGCTCGTGATGAGACCTCTTACCTTTTTAGATTTATTATATTTTAGAATTACACTCTAAAAACTATTTTTAATGGATGGGGAGAATCATTGACTCCTTAAGGGTTTTGGATGACAAATCCGTGTTGAAAGTGCTTAGTCGTAAGACAGTCTTTACATTTTAAGGATAACCTTTTTGACTGAAACTAGAGTAAAAGGATATAATTTTTGAGGTTTTTTAAATATTGCACAACTTAATGGAAAAATTTCAAAGATATATAATTTTTATCTAGTTTTCAATTTTAGTAACCACTTCTTAAAAAAAAATCCTTCCTTCTAAAAAAAAAAAAAAAAAAAATCTAAAAAACTTCAAGAGATGTTTGAAAAGTCAATAGAGTACTATTTAACATTTTTATTAACAAAATTGGTAAAAGGAAAATAAATTGGAGCGGGATTTACAGTGGAAGTGATATTTTACAGATTTTTTTATTTTATTTTATTTTTTAGTTATTTTATTTTAGAAAATAATTTCTTTAAGATGAGCCCATTTACAAGAAGAGAATCTTTCTTTCCTGATAAATCTTGCAATATGAATGTAGATGGGGCTGTCTATTTGACAATCTAGAATGGACCAAGCCACAATTTCTAAAATTTCGTATGTTTCCCTTTTTCTTCATGTGCTTTGTCCCACTTGAGAACTAGGCCTCCTACTTGGAAGGATTTTTGTGCAATTGAGCTTCCATCAAAAGAAGCTTTCACTATTTGTTGATGTTTGATGTGTGTGAATTTGGCTTTTTCCCTTTCTTCTTCTAGTTTTAGGATTTGGGAATGTCTTAATTGTAAAGAAGAAGTAGGTGTTTCTTCAATGAACCGAACTAGGGCTAGTGAGGGAAGTGCTAAATGTGATGGAATGATGGCTTCATTCCCATACATTAGGTTAAATGGAGAATTACCTATAGATGCCTTCTCAGTTATCCTATCAAGAGAAAATATTAAAGATTTATGCCAATTACGTTGATTTTGGTCAACATTTCTTTTTATTTCTCTTAGGAGGTTTTTATTAGTGGATTTTGCTAAACCGTTTCCCTCGGGATAGTAGTTAGTGGAATATTTAGTTTAAAACCTCTCTTAAGTGAAAACTCAATCATATTAATACCCAAAAAGTAAGATGCATTATCAAATGTAAGTGCAGAAGGTAAACCAAATCTTGTAATGATAAATTGATCAATAAACTCAATAACAACGTCAAAATTGACTACCTTTAACGGAATTGCTTCCACCCACTTAGTGAAATAATATGTAGTAGTCAAAATATACTTATGTTGTTTAGAAGAGTGAGGAATGATCTCACCTATGATATCCAATCCCCATTGTTCGAAAGGTTGTTCGATGTTAACTGGCTGCAAAGGCAAGGCTGGTTTTCGTTGTCTTCGAGCAGCAGTTTGGCATGTTTTGAATTTTCTTACATATGCATGAGTATCTTTGAAGAGAGTGGGCCAATAGTATCCTGCATGTAGGATTTTATGCGTGGTAGTATCTCCTCAGTTTCCTCCTGTTGGTCCATCATGAAGTTCTTACAAAACATTTTGGACTTCAGATTTTTCAAGACATCTTAACAAAATGGAATCATAGTTTCTTCTGAATAACACATTATCAACAATCTCATATTGATTTTCTTTCAATCTTAAAGCTCTTTTATTTTATTATTGAGTTTAGAAGGAGCATATCCCTTTTTTAGATAAAAAAATCAGATCAACAAATTGGGACTTAGTATCAATAAGGCTTACCTTAGATGCATGTTCATTGTTACCTATGTCTTGATCAGCTGGTATGTTGGATTCTCCTGTAAGAAATCTGCAAAAACATTGTCCTTTGACAATTTTGGCTAGTCTTATTTCAATATCATATTTGTGCAGAGCTGTAACCCAATTTTCTATCTTTTCTCCTAACTCTTTTTGCATAAGTAATTGTCTCACTACTGGAAATGGGACTATTAATTTCATATATGTTTTTAAGAGAAAAGGTCTAAAATGATTTATAGATTTATAAATAGCAAATTCTTGTTTCTCTACCTATGAGTAATCCAGTTCAGCACCTTGAAAATTTGAACTGAAAAAAGAGATAAGTGTTTTGAAATTTTGATCGTTAATTTGTGTTAAGATAACAACATAATATGTTGAAGAAGAGAAAGTATACAAGATGAAATTATCAGAGAAATTTAGAGTACTTAGAGAGGGAGCATTAATGATTATTTGTTTGATTGAGTCGAAATCTTGTCTTTCATTATGACCCCACTTAAAGGTTGAGTTTTTCTAGATCATTTGTTGTAATGGTAGGACACTTTGTGAAAAATCAGGGACAAATCTTTTGATGAAAGTGATTTGTCTAAAAAAAGATTGCATCGATTTTTTTTATTATGCGGGAGAGGAATTTATGAAATTTCTTTTATTCTAGCAAGGTCAATAAAAATTCCATCTTTGGATAAAATGAATCCTAAATTTTTTCCTTCATTAAGAGAAAAGAAATAATTTTTTGGATTTAATGAAATCCCATATTTTCTACAACATTCAAAGATTTCCTTTAAGTCATGTAAATGGTTATTTATTTTCTTAGAATAAATAGTAATGACATCTAAGTAAACAACAACCATTTTGTTTAACAAACCTTTGAAAGCTATATCCATAGCCCTTTGGAAAGTTGACCCTGCATTTATTAACCTGAATGGCATTTTTTGGTGGGCATAAGTTCCCCATTTGGTTATGAAAGTAATATTAATCCTATCATCTCGGTGGACCATGATTTGATTGTATCTTGAAAATCCATGAAGGAAAGAAATCAGTTTTGAACCTACAATTGATTGCAAAATTTGTTCCACAGGAGGCAATGGGAAATTATCCTTTTGACTGACCTTATTGAGGTTTATAAAATCTATACAAATTCGGATATCACCATTTTTCTTCCTAACAAGCACTCAGTTGAAAATGCACTTTGAATGCCTAACAGGAAAAATGATTTTGGCCTTAAGGAGTTTATTCAATTCCGTTTTGATTTGACTTTCTAAGTTCGAATGAATTTTCCTTAATTTTTGCTGGATAGGTTTATCATTGGATGTCATCGGAATTGCGTGTTGAATGATGGAAGTGCCAAATGTTTTGATATCTTCATAAATCCAAGCAAAGATATCCTTATATTTCTTTAGAAAATGAATGAAGGATAATCTTTCGTCAGATGAGAGACCAAGTCCTAAGATAATGTTTTGAGGTTTAAGATCTATCCCAAGATTTATTAATTCAAATCTTAAAGTCAAACTTTGAATTTTTGAATTAGTAACCTTTTTGAATCTCTCTTTTAAATCGTAAAGATCCTCAAGTTTAACTACAGATTTTGGTTTGGGATTATCATTGATTTCCTTTTTTTTATTGCCGTCTTCGTCTTCATCAATTATTTGGTTATCATATTATTTTTTTGAAGTTGACAAGTTTAAGATGTCTTCATCATCATCGAATACCCTCTAGTTGGTGATATTATCAGGAATGGATGGTCTAAAAAGTTTTTCTATAGAAAATCTATCTGGGTTGTAATGTTATGATGGAATTAGTTTTGATGCAACATTAGCAAGAAGGTCAACACTAGCATTCTGAATCATAGGAACAGAGGAAATGTTAAAGGCTAAAAAGTGTGAAGTGAGAGATTGAACTAAAGATTGATAATGCTTCAAGTGTCCAGAAATGAAATGCATAGTGTTTCTTACTTGTTTAATTACAATTTTTGAATCTCCAAAAACTTGAAGGTATTTAACGGTAAGGCCTATTTCTTTCTACATATCTTGGACCAACACTTCCTATTCTGTAATATTATTTGTGCATTCGAGTTCTAACCTGCAAGTCAGCATTGTCTTCTCACCTTCGGGATTAACCAATATGCAACCTGCTCCTACACCATCACTTGACTTTGATCCATCGAAATACAATTTCCAAAACAAAGAGTTAACTAATGGTTTTTCTAACATATTTACACATCTAGAATAATTTGTTTGTTCAAAAATTTCAATTTGGTAAGTTGCTGAATTATTCAGAAAAGGTGACGTTTGTGCATTAAAAGCCCCAAAAAATGATTCAGTAGAGTAATTTCCAAGGATGTTATTATTAAACACTACTTTCTCATTTTCATCCTTAAAATATGTTACTGAATTTTTCATGTGTTTTTCTCATTTGATTTTAATTTGATTTGGTATACCATTGCAAGGAAACCACAAATGAGACCTATCGGTGGAAAAATAACTGTGTATCTTTTATGAACAATCCCTACTAAGAATCAAACCATAAAAATATGAAATGTCGACAACTAATATATCAATTATTTGATAGACTTTAGGATTTGAAGATAATCAAACGAGGACTGACTTCATTTCTCCTATGACTTTGACTTTTGTCCTATCGAGTTGCACAATATGAATTGCATATTTTTGAGGAGACATGTTCAATTTAAAACAAACTGAATATGGCATAATGTTCGAAGAAGCTCCTAAATCTACCAAGCAATTATGTACATTTTTATTGAATATCTCAAAAGTCAATAGGAAAGGAGGGGTATGGGAATTAAACTTGTCACCAATCAAAATAACATCAGAGGAATCAAACAGTGAATTGATAGGAAGTTTACCTGTTCCATGTAGTCTTGCACATTACAGCAACATGGAGGAGAAGTAGGGACTGCATTTAATTCTTTCAATAAAATCTTATGTTGTTTTTGAGTTTAATGAGTTCATAGAGGGAAATATTTGATTTTACTTTTGTCATGTCCTCTACTATGTTATACTCAATATTATCTGAAACTACCAAGGTGTTGGGTGAATATGGTGAATTAGATGAAGAGGGAATCACTTGATTAGATGTGAAAGTGGATTTTTTATTAACAACGTTATCTTTAGCAAGAGGAGTTGAAGGTTTCTATTTTTGAATTGGTTGTATAGGATCAGTTGGACCTTTACTTCTTGTGCTAACAGGTAATGCTTCATGTTCATTTTCACTATCAGATATAGGAAGAATGAAATCCCACATTCTGTTTAATTCAACAATTTGTTCATCTTGGAATCCACCAACAGAAAATGCTACTTCATCCTCATGCTCATCATCAGTCTCAACATTTGATATGGTGTTTGGAGGTTGGGGATTAGTTGGATGATTCCTTCTGAATGGTCTAAATGGTTTTTTGGAAGAAGATTTAACTACTTGTTTTTTAATTTCTACTATCTTGTTAGACATATTTTTAAAGACTTTTTGTAATCCTTCAAGATCAAAGGGATCTTTAGGAGTTTTCTTTTTCAGTTCATCGTTAAATGACACTTTTTTTCCTTTTCCTTCATCCGATGTAGTTTTCTTTTCTAAAGCAATTATCCTTTTCTCAACTGCTAATGCTTCTTTCATGTTTTTAGCTAGAGTCGTTTTATTAGCCCTATCGACAAAAAATGTGATATTTGAAGGTAAGGTAGATATGTACCACTCATTATGTACATCAGCACCAGGTTTAGATGTATCCAGGATTTTATTTAAGAGCTTATTAAATCTGGAATTAAAATCTTTGATTTTTTTCACTGGGACTTGCTTTAAGATTGGAGAGATCATTAATCAAAGTAGCAGTAGTTCGATCATCACCAGAATTGTTTAAGAATTGTTCTTACCAAATATCCCAGCTAGTAATGGAACCAGCTGGCGATGAAAAGTACCAGGATCCTGCTGATCCTTGAAGAGTGTAGGGAAATAATCTCACTACACAATATTCTTCAAATACTAAGTTAATATTGATGGCTAACATATAATTGTGGAAATGTTCCTCAGTAGGTAATCCATCATCGGGATTGAATTTTGGTAGCCATATTTTAGTATTTTTTGGTAAAGCATGGAGAGGTGCTGGCATTTGCACAACACCAAGAATAGTCCATGGTTTGATTGGTTGTTGTCATGCCATTATTAGAGTCTAAATGAGAATTTGAGTGGGAGTGGATATTAATGAAGTTGGAGTGGAAGTACCAGTACTTTGAGGAGAAGAAGTCAGAATGAATGGAGGAATGAAGGTGTTTGTGGAGGGGAATTTGACAAAATCTCACTAGTAGATGTTTGTGACTTAGATTTCTTAGTTTTCTTTTGAAAAGTAGGAAGAGGAAACTCAGAAGGAGGAACTCCAAGATTCTCACTTTGAGAATGAGTAAGAATCTGTGTGGGTTTAAAATATGAAGATACACTACCTTCAGATGTTTCTGATCATTGATTTTTTTACCAAAGATATAAATACTTTCTAATTTGAATTAAAGTTTTAACCTCTTATTCTTGATGTGAAGAAGATGAATAAGGTAATGTTCTAGGAGATTATGGGAGTGGCTGCTCAACTTCTGATTTCGAAGTAGGATTTTATATGAGGATCAAGAAGTTGGAGGTGATGGTGAGAGGGAGTGACTCTTGGAATGGCTTGTTACTTTAGGTTGATTTCTCTTTTCCATTCATAGTCACGACCCTCCTTCTAGCACCAAAATGTTGATGCCTCGAAATTCGATGCACCAACATGGGGGATAACCACCCAGTCTAGACCTTAAACAAATCCTTTTCCGTTTGGGGTAATGGCTCCGACTAGATATGATGGGACCACTTTCCTAATGAGAGGTAATAAAATGAATATTAAATTCTTATAATGGGATGGAAAAGATGGATTTGGAATGGCTTATGACTAAAAGATAAAACATATGAAAATAAACTACTTATTACTCGGGTTATTTCTTAATAGTTTGATTGTGATCTCGAATAATTTTCCTTAGTAGATGAATAATAAATTAATCATTTACTTCATAATTGAAAGATGATATAAATTAATTATTTTACTTAAGAAATTAATTGAAAGGATTATGACAAGCTTATATAACAATCAAAATATTTTTAACTGTTTTCGATACATGCCATTAAAATATTGCAACACTTAAACATATTCAGAAATGAATTTATGCTAATGTTGTTTTACAAAAATGCATATAACTTAAAACAGAGAGAAAATGCAGATAATAAAAGAAAAACATAATCATTTTTTAAAGTACTGATAGAAATACCCATATCCAAAAAAGCTTGCTTTCAAGAAATTAGCAGTCTCAGCCCTTTCTCCTTTGCTCCAACGTTTAATGCAATACAGAAATGCAACAACACTCAAGCCTTTTTGCAAAAATAAAAGAGGCCATGATCTAAAAATTTTATTCAAACAAATATTCAAGAAGAAATACAGAAATGAAAATTCTTCCTTAGGATTTCTCTATCAAATCAAGACCATTAAATCGATCCATCATGTTTGCTTAACTAATAATACAAATTGTTTAAAAATAGCAGGTTTGCACATAGTTCTGAAAAATTTAAATGAAGTTCCTTGAATTATGAAAAATAAAAATAGTTTTCTATTTATGGCTTATTATCCCTAACTTTCGATCTAAATACCCTCGCTTTCTGTAGATTCTGTGGACTAATCTGCTTCTTTCTTCACACAACGTTCTCCTCCTCGTTGTTGAGTTATGTCTATACCTAAATAGATAAGTCATGGATAAGTATATCATAAATCAAGACTAGTATTTCTCAGATAAAATTAAATAATCAAGCGGGATGTTTTGATTAAATCGCAATCAGTTTTGCAGCTGTGAAATTCTAATAAAAAATGGGAGAATTTTAACAAAAATACAAATCACAATTGGTTGGAGATCGGGAGGGGATGAATTATCGTCATATTTCGAGCAGAGAGAATCCTTATTGAAATAGATGAAAAATATGAATATATCAATCAGGACCAAATCACAATCAGAATGGCCAGAGGAGGAATGGTTTGGGTCTGATTGCAAATCGCAATTGGTATAATGTAGGAGGTAGGAAGCAATGACCCTTTGGTATTTGCGATAACCACGAGCATAGAGGAATTTATGAATTGACATGTAATTTTTATCAGGTTCGGGACTTATCGCAAATCACAATCGCAATCAACATGAGGCATCATATCGAAATCACTGTTGATGGTGCGTAAGGATTAACATTGTGATTCTTGTGATTATGCGGATGCGGGGGGGTTTATGAATTGGAGTGAATAATATCGTTGGATCCGGGGCTTATATCTAATATCGTAATCAGGAAGCGATATGACACAAGACTTGGACTATGGGATTTGTGATCTCCGCAGATACGATATTGTTATAAAGTTAATTTCACGACCCAATCGGGTCCGACCTTATCAAATCGCAATCTGGTTAAGGCTGAGACTTAAGTTTGCGATTATTGTGATCTGTGGGTGCGGGGGTTTTATAGGATTGTATTAGCTTGGCCTTCAGGTCTGGTGTTTATATTGCAATCGAAATGGAATTAGCGGAGGGGTATTTACTTTATGTTTATTTATGATGCGATATTTTTGGATGAGTTGGAGGTTATAAATAATTTAACCTTTGGGAATGAAAAACTCCGATTCATTTTGTTTTTAATAAAATAACCCATTTTGTTTAATACTTAAGGTTTTTAAAGCCTAAGTATCAACTTGGTTTTGGGGGCTATTTAAAATTTTGTTTTTGATAATCAAGGTTTAATATTTGGGTTTTAATTAAAAGGCCTAAGTATTAAACTTTGGTTATGGGATTTTAAATAAACACATTTTTGTTGTTTTTGTTGATTTTCTACTTTTTTTAAATCTTTTGCTTTTAAAGAAATAAATTCAAAACCCTTTTAAAACTAAAGGGTCCTTAATTTTAATATTATACATTTCATAGGAAATTTTTAATATATTAAAATGGGGGTTGTTGAACACTGCAACAAATCCGTAGATCCCAATCATTTATGTTCACATTGCACACTTTTGGGAGTGCATTCTCCATAATTTCATTGAAATATTTGACTGTCCCATTTTCTTAAGGGTGATAGGGGGTACTTTTTTTATGGTGTTCTTGAAACTCTTCTGTCAGTGCCTCAATAGTCTGATTCAAGAAATATGAGCCTCAGTCACTCATTAATATCTTCTGACACCCAAATTTGGACAAAATGTATTCAAAAATGAACTTCACGATGATATCTATGTTGCAATCCTTCACTAGATATGCCTCAACCCACCTTGTCAAATAATTAGTTGCAGTGATTATGTATCTTGCACCAGTCTTCTTTCTTAGTGGGTTATTAGGTCCAACAAAGATAATAGTCCATTTGTAAAATGCTTACAAATTCACCTGTGGATATAATGACATTTCATCTCTTTTAGATGTCCTTCCTCTTCTTTGACATATATCACACGCTCGACAAAATGATTTTGCATCCTTATGTATTGTGATCCACCATAACCCAACTCTCAAGATTTTCTTCGCAGTGGCCTTTCCTGCATAATGTCCACCTACGACTCCTCCATGATCTTCTAGTAGAATACTTTTCCTTTCATGTTCTAGGACGTATCTTCATAGTATTTTCGCCAATCCCATTTTGTACAAGTGCCCTACAATCAAAGTGAAATCAGTTGCTTTTACCACCAACTGCGTCTTCTTTTGTGTAGTGTACTTCACGAGTGCCATTCCTATGTCTAGAAACTAAATAATATTCATGAAGTGATCATCCACAACCCTGATTGTGAACAGCTGTGCGTTGGGCAGGTTATCTTTGATATTGGTGGGTTCTTCTCCTATCTCCAATCTTAACAAATGATCAGGCCCAACATTCAATCTTCCTGGTTGGACTACAACCTCAAAATAATACTCCTGGAACAACAACAACCATCAACATATTTTTCCTCCTAAATAGGCCTATTCACCAAATATTTCAACGTAGAGTGATTAATGAACATCTTGAAATGTGCTCTGAACAAGTAGTGCCTGAACTTCTATAATTCATAAACCATAGCTAACCCTTCTCTTTCTGTTGTAGTAAACTTATTTTACACCTTGGACATTTTTTTGCTTGCAAAAGCTATGGGGTGATCAACTTCGCCTACTTCTGGCTGTGCCAACACTATACCCAGCAATATGCAAGATGCATCGACATGTAAATGAAATTCCTTATTCTAGTTTTGGAAAAAATGAATATCAACGCAATTATCATCTTCTCCTTCACTATACCCAGACTCTTTTGACATTCTTATCCCATTTAAAAGTGACATATTTCTTCAATAACTTCCCCATAGGTGTAGTTATCTGCACATATCCCTTTATAAAGTTTTTGTAATAGCTAGTCTGTCCAAGTTTCATGCATAATTGTCTCACTATTTTCGGTGCTAGCAAGTTCACAGTTACCACTATCTTCGCAGGATCCACCAAAACCATGTTTGCACATAATATGTCATAATAGTATGCCACAAGGCACACAAAATATACACTTCTTAAAGTATAGTGAAATCTGATGCTGCCTACATGTATCCATCCTAAGCCTTAATCTCGCAATATACTTCTTTAATAGCCCAAAGAATGTCCAATCATCAAAGTAAACTCCCAATAATTTGTGTATGTACTCCTTAAATGTTGCGACTACAATTCTAGAAAATATGGCAGCCACATTCTTCAAGCCAAAAGGAATCACCCTGTACTGAAATGAGACCCACTTTATTGCAAAGGTTGTCTTATGTCTATCTTCTAGCGTAATTGAGATCTGATGGTAACCCGGAAAGCCATCTGTGAAAGAATAGGCCTCGCAACATGGTGTAGGGAAGGGGACATACACACATGCATAATTTATTTTCCTCAAGTCAACACAAATTTTGATCTCTCCCTTAGTCTTATTTTCTAGAACTATCATGGGAATTACCCATTCAAACTGTTCGACAGGCTCAAAGATCCCTACTACTAGAATTTTATCTAATTCTTTCTTCACCTTTTCCTTGTATTTTAGGTTCAACCTATAGGGTCTTTTTTTCACAGGCTTCATGTCAAATTTCAAAGGGATCCTCACAACGCCTAGGTCCCCTAATATTGCCTTCATTTCTAAAAACTACATAGGGAATAGCTCCCGGTATTCATGTAGCAGCTCTATGATTTTACTAACTTTATCTATGTCCCAATAGTCTCCAATCATCATAAACATCAGATCTTCTTCTGTCCCAATATTCACTTTTTGTGTTTTTACTGGCAACATTATGTCTGATATTTCTAGTTTTGGTCCAAAAACTTCACAATGTCCTTTTTATTATGGTATATCAATATTGTGTGGATTTTCATCTTCTTCGACAATGATATTGTAGCATTCCAATGCATTTTGTAACTACGTAGTCCAATCATTTTGCTAAGTTAATGGAGATTCATTCACAATTTTTTTCTTTTATTTCCTACAGAGCTGAGTCTATACACGGGAAATCATCATCAAAACTGAATGTTAGTATGAACCCTTCAACCAAAAATATCAAGTTTGTAGTTCCATGTCGCAGTTCTATTTCAAGATACCAATTCATTTGAATCGTTTCTATTGTGTGGATAAACCCATGTACCCACTCTTGTTCTGGAATTTCTTTCCAAACCGAAGTGCAACAATGAATATGCTCCTGGGGATCAACCTTACCATTATACTTTACTTCTATTTCTGTGTCAATTGAGCCAAACCTGATCCACATTAGTATTTCTCTTTCATATTCATCTAGAAATAGGCTTACATCTTCAATGCCATCATAATAAGGAAGATCACATACCTTGGAAGTTATGCAATGAAGTGATTTTATGGTAGAAACTTCATATAACTTGTTTTGCCA
This sequence comes from Pinus taeda, assembly GCA_000404065.3. Lineage (NCBI taxonomy): Eukaryota > Viridiplantae > Streptophyta > Pinopsida > Pinales > Pinaceae > Pinus > Pinus taeda. Next base: position 86,907 of record APFE031043224.1, read on the forward strand.
ATTTTCTAGTTCTTTCTCGGAAATAGAAGTACAAGAATTGTCTTGTTCCCAGCCCAATTTTCCATCTGCAGTGGGATTAATCCAATATTCCTCAGTTTTTATCTGATAAATGTTTTTGACATCTGCATTGTAGTACTCATCATGGATGAGCTTTGTATAGTGTACTCCTTCTGAGGGGTCTAGAGGGACAATGACCCTCATATCGTCTTTTTCGAACACCATTTGTCTCTTCTTCAAATTGGTTATTGCCAAATTATCGAAATCCCAATCCAATCCAAGTAGCACCAGATAAGGGTTGCTATCATCGAAAATTTCAATCACTTTGAAATTTGCAATGGCTCAGACTCCTTTGATGTCTACTATGACGCCAGGTAACCTTCCCATGGGGATGATCTTATATTGATTAGCCATCCTCAACTGTATCGGTGACCATTGTAACTTTGGTGATCCAGATTTAAACGTGAACACAAAAAATTATAGAGATAACCATAAATACAGAGATACAACAGAAATAATACTTCATTTCATTAATGTAAAATACTAAAATATGCTTACAAACAAAAATGGAAATAAACTAGCTCGGGCGATGGTAGCTTATCTATGAGGAAATATGTGGCGGCTACAAGCCTCTGAACTATCTTACAATGAGGCTCAAAGGCCTATTTATTGTTGAGAAATAATGGAAAACTCTAAACATCCAAAACCCTAACCCTAGGAGATGAAGCACCAAACTCTG